>VYYT01000056.1:95251-116373 GCA_032988895.1 Colletotrichum kahawae | reverse complement strand
CCTAGCTACGGAGATACGTGGTCGGGCTAGGCGGTGTGCCACGGTAGAATAGTGGATCCGGCGGAGCCGGATCTCGGTAACTGCTCCGGCAAAGCCGGAGATCTCGGCCGGGCTCTAGCCCGTGACACCTGCGCTCTCAATATCTGCTCCAACGCGTTCCCAGCACCAGCATACCACCTCGTCTTGTGAAGAACAATGTCCTTCTCGTCCAGCTTCAGACGCTCGTCTATCTGAACTCCTGGAGATCCTTTCACAAAGTCCCCAAATCCGTCAATGAGACTCGAAAATGGCGATGGTCTTGCCAGCTCCGGCTGCGAGGCATTTGTGAAGCAGAGAGTGGTGAAAATGGTGAGCGGCCTTGGTTGATGCTGATGCACGGCTTCATTCCATCGGACACAGTTCGATGTGAAAAGCTTGCCTTCGTCGGTTTCCTTGATGCTGTCGAACATGAGTGCCATCAAGTCGATGTTCAGAATGGCGAATCGCTTGCCAAAGGATGGGGCGCCTCCGCCCGTAGCCTGCGCACCAACCATTATCGTGATGCCAAAACACCGAATCGATAATCTCAAGATCTCGAATGCGTACTGGAACGTTTGGGAAATTTAATTTGAGAGATTCGCATGAATACCCTCGTAGTTCCCGTCGTATTCCCCAACTACAAACCTGATCTTCTCGCGTCGCCGCCGGAGTTGAGCATCTCAACTCCGGAAATATGGGGCTCAGCTCCGGTCTCGTTCCGAACGCCACAACGAAGTGATCGGGTCAACAAGTTGATAAAGAAAGGCGGAATCTCACTGCTGCACCAGTCTAGGGTGAAACATATTCACCAATGGTTTTTTCTCCTTCAATTTCCGTACGTGAGGTTGACGAAATGGCTGCCAATGAGGAACAACCAAGCGCATCGGGAACGCCCTTGGTGGAAACACCGTACAGCATGTTTGACAAACGCCAAAAAGTGTTGATCATTTTTCTGGTATCAACAGCGGCCACATGTGAGCATTCACTTCACAACATGTATAAATGAGGGTTGACCAAGGCAGTTTCCGGATTCGCGTCAAACATCTATTTCCCGGCCCTCCCCACCATCGCAGACGACCTCAATGTCTCTGTCGAGCTCGTCAATCTCACGGTCACCACCTATCTCATCTTTCAAGGTCTCGCTCCGAGTCTGTGGGGCCCGATATCCGATGTAAAAGGTCGAAAGGTCGCGTATATTGGCACTTTCCTGGTCTTTTTCGGAGCATGCGTTGGCCTCGCCGAGATCAAGACGTACGCCGGCTTGATCGTTCTCCGATGCGTCCAGAGCATGGGCAGCGCAAGCACGATCGCCATAGGCTCTGGCGTCATTGGGGACATCACGACGCGCGAAGGGCGTGGAGGCTTCATGGGCGTTTTCCAGGCTGGGCTGCTGGCTCCTGTGGCCATCGGGCCGGTCATCGGGGGCGCTCTCGCGGGGTGGCTGGGCTGGAGGAGCATCTTTTGGTTTCTGACCATCTACTGCGGAATATTCCTGCTGTTTCTGGTTCTACTGCTGCCAGAGACGCTCAGATCGGTTGTTGGAAACGGTGGGCGGACGCCGTCGACGTTGCTGCAGAAATACCCTTTGGTGTATTACCAGCGAACGACGAAAGTGAAGTGGGATGTCGAGGAAACGACACCCAACACGGCACCTCGCAAAAAGGTCGACTTGACAGCACCCATCCGAATTCTCTTCAGCAAGTCGGCCGCACCGATAACAGTGTTCCTTGCCATTTACTATGCCGTGTGGCAGATGAGCATCACCGCCATGTCCACGCTCTTCAAGAGCAAGTACGGGCTCCCCGACACGCACATCGGGCTGACCTTCATCGCCAATGGGGCAGGGTCAATAATTGGTACGTTGGCGACGGGGAAGTTCCTGGACATGGACTATCAGAAAGTCAAGGCAAGATACGGAGAGCAGGGCGACGAGTCGGACTTTCCAATTGAAAAGGCACGTCTTCGGCTGGTGCCCGTCTTTGCGGTCCTCCAATGCGTGTCGATTGCTGTGTTTGGCTGGACAATCAACTTCCCAGAGAAGGTGCATATTGCGGTGCCCATTGCATCGACGTTTGTGACGGGATGGACAGCCATCGGCACGCAGTCGCTGGCCATGACCTATCTCGTGGATATCTTTCCTGAGCGAAGCGCGGCGGCGAGTGCCAGCCTCAACCTGGCGAGGTGCTTGTTTGCGGCGGGAGGCACGAGCTTCGTGATGCCGATGGTCAACTCGATTGGTGTCGGGTGGGCCTTCACCGTTTGCGTGGCGGCACAGGCAATCGCTGTTCTTCTTGCTGGCGTGCAATGGAAGTTTGCTGGTAGATGGAGGCGTCAGGAGGCTGAAGGGCGGTTATGAGCAGCGGATCTGGTTGGATGTCGGCCGCAGACGTGATCAATATGATGGGCAAATGGCAAAAGGCTGACTTTGAAATGGCGCGATTGAGGTAGATAGGCTGGACAAAAGCATTCTTTTAACCCGTGATTCCTAGAATTTTCATGTAGGAGATGAGCAAATCCAAGGTGATTCATACGAGGTACCTACCTTACCTAGGCATGCCTACATTCATTAGGTAAGACTCTGGGTGCCTGAAAGTGTTGCGGGGAAGGTGAAGTTGAAGTTGAAGCAGGTGCCTTCCTCGTGAGGTTGAGGTTGAAGTTGAGGAAGGAGGCCCTGATGTTTGCTTTCCCCATGCCAAACAAAGGCATCAGGTGCACCTCCTTCCTTTGCTCCTTCCACTTGAGCGAGGTCAGCGACTTCCTGAAATCCTCGACTGGTGCCTGCATCCTGCCTCACTCCTGCCTCGGAAAGCGGAAAGCGCATCTCGCACCTTCTTTCCCACCAACGCGTCGACCTTGGCGGCTTCCACCTTGAGAACTCGGCGTCGGCCCTTCCTCGCGGCGCAACTCAATCTTCACACCTGACCTGCCCGCCTTCCATCTCTCCCACCTCAAGGCTTGCTGCGGTGTTGTCCCGGTCAACCACAAAACTCCACGTCTTTCCTCTTCACCACTCTCACCCACGCTGCCTCAGCTTCACTTTCCCTTTCCACTCCTCCCCGCCACACGTCTCACGATCGCCAGCCAGCACCGCCAAGATGTCTCCTCAGAACGAGAAGCTCTGCTTCGATCTCGACTTCCGCTACTTCATGGCCGCCAAGGACATCCCCGACCATGTCGCCTGCCTCTGGAAGTACTTCTCTCTCAACGAGAGTCGCAAGGGTCTTGAGAGCTGGGTCGTCTCTGTTCCCGCTGCCAAATATGCGTCCAATGCTGAGGGCTCCGACCGTATCCGGCTGCTGCGCTTCGCCGTATGTGAAATCCCCTCGCGAATCCCCTCAAACCCTCAACTCTCTCCATCTCTGGCCGACCACTGGCTGACCACTGGCTGACCACTGGCTGACCCAACCCCCCTCCACATAGATCCGCTTCACCCACCAGACAGCCACCTACGCCGACATCGATGAGGCCCGTGTTATCTTCAAGAACGCCTTTGACACTGTCGCTGAACACGTCTCCCGCATCAGCATCGCTCCTGCCCGTGAGCGAGGCCTTCTCGAGTACAAGAAGCTGCTGCGTTTCAACGTTACCGTCAGAAACGATGATTCCTGGCCCTGGGGCAACTGGGGATTGAGCTCCTACTACTACAACGCCACCACCCCCGATGACGATTCCGCCATATCCGCCATCGAGCGCTTCAAGCAGAAGTATCAGGAGGTACGTCCCACTCCCCCCTACTCGCCTTTCCGCTCACCAGTCCCTGACATCAATTCAGAGTGTTCCAATCATCCAGAGTGATTGTCCCGCCCGCCCCTCCTCCGCCGCCTCAGACCTGCTTGGTCAGACCCACGGAGCCGAAAAGCGTCTCCGAAAGCTCACGTCATTGCTTCACACCAGACAGCATGTCGACGTCTTCAACACCAGGGTCCGATCAATCATTGACGACCACGCCAGAATCCTGGCATGCGTCACTGATGCCCACAGCAATGCTAAGCTCGCGTCCGACTCCGCCGCCGAGGTGACCAAATTCTCCGACCCCAAGGAGAAGAATGCCATCCTCAACAGAAGCGTGTGGGAGAAGTTTGCCAGCATCTTTGACAGGAACCACCACAACAAGTACACGGAGGCCACGGCGAAGCTCAATGACCGGGCCATCTCCCTCCAGGAGGATGCCAAGGCCCTGGAGGCCCTGGTGGCTCAAGGTTGGAACCCCCTTGATCCCACCATACCTACTTACCTACGAGCGCATCATGTGCTAACCATGGCGACAGTCAATGCCCAACTTTCGCAGCACGCCACTGGTTCCAGACTGCTCACTCTCTACACGAACACCAAGATTGAGCATGGCCAACTGCTGTCCATCTGGAAGCGACCCGACGCGGACAAGAAGTTGCTGAGCAACCTCCTGGGCACCGACATCAGCCAGATGGGGACCCCGACCGGTCGCTACTCTCAGGTGTGCAATGAGATGGGCAGGTTTGAGGAGGGCCAGCGTGCGCTGCGCAAGGGGGAGAAGAGGCTCGTCAAGGGCCTTCAGATGATGGAGGGCAAGCTCGACCGCTTCAACAAGGACTCGGTCAAGGCCCGGGATAAGTTCGCCGCTGGTCAGTTGCGGGCGCAGAAGGCCAAGATTTCGGGCAAGTTGGAGGATCTGGAGACCGACACGGACAGCACCTACTCTTACGACGAGAAGATGTAGAGGGGGTGCCTTTGGACAGAATTTGCCTGGATGCTATGGTGACAAGACGTTTACCGCCTTTACAAGGCTCATACGCCGCCATGTCGTTAGATTTGCTGAGGTTTCGAGGTTTCTACAGTTGACAATGTGGCTGAATGAAGACAAGGATTGACTGATTCGTATACATGCTTTCTGAATCAATCTCGTCCAAGTGCATTGATGACAAGTTGTATCCCCAAGAGGAAAACGCTGTGCTTGTTGGCGGAAGCCCGGAGGCCGTGAATCCCGTCATGCTGAGTCTGAGAGAATACGGCACAGTAGAAGAGTGGTACCAGGTGATTACATAATGCGGGATGGAGTGGACCAGGACCGGGCGTCGGCAGTGGAGCGTGAAGCTAATCTTGACTGGGGATAGCGTCCCGCGATCTTCATTTTGTTAGGGGATTTGGGGGAGCCAAGGCGCTAAAAGCGAGAAGGCTCTCCCGGTTTGTGTGACGCTGGAGTGCTGTCTGTCGCTGCAATTGGTGGCAATGTTGCAGCACAGCGCCCGGTTTGTGTAGCTACCTTACCTTACCTCACCTGCATGTTCGGGGCGGGAGCTATGCTGCTCAGGGTAGGAGGAGGTAAATCAATTGCACGCTGCTCTTTTTATGTGTTTGTGTTTGTTCATCGTCGCGATAACTTCAATGGTGGTATCCGTACAGGAAACGAAACAGTGTTGATGCTCAATTGAAAAGAGGACAATCCCTCATTCTTACCAGGGATTGCCGCATTGCCGCAGCGGTGCATGATGCTCGTTTCCGCTGTTTGGTTGGCTGGTTATTTGAGCGGTTGCAGGCTGAAGGATGAAGTGAAGTGAAGTGAACCACAGGCTACAAACAGCAGGCGGGGGACCTTTCCAGGGCAGGGCAGGGCAGGGACGCCAGGGTGGAATGTGCTCTCTCAGTGTCCCATTCAGTGCTCCACAGCGAGCGTGGTGAGGCGTGACTGCCCCAAACCCAGACAAACCTTGGGCACAGTGCTCAGCCGTCAAAGTCGTCCTTTCCCGTCTGGTCTTGGCGCCATGTCTTTCCTCGTCTCCCTCCACCTTCAATTCAAGCCTTTCCTCATTGTCCACTTCCCCTGTCGACGAGGCTAGTACTATCTCCTTGTAATGAACCTGCCAGCATCCTTATTTGCTTCCTAATAATTCCTTCTCTTTCCTTCAATTGTGCCTCTCTCTGGCTCCTCGACGCATCCATCCTCCGGGCCTGACACGTCGAGCCTGCATCGCCATCCGACCTCACATTCCTGCGACACGTCTCTGCGAGACAAGCCACATGCGCCGCCGCCCTTACCCCTCTCGTCACCTATAATTGTTGCAGACGCCGCTCCTCCTCCACCGACGACCAGAACTCCGTTTCCATCCCACACGCACACCGGCATTGCACGAGACCACCGCAAACATGGCCCGTTCCAGCAACGAAGACCGCCGGTCATCCTCCGAAGCATTCGATCTCGACGACGAACACAAGGAGCTACTGCTGCCTGACACACAGCCGCCACCACGAGCAAGGAGGAAAGGGTCTCTTCTCGCCTGGCTCAAGGGTAGGCCCCGAGCCGTGCTGAGAGCCTTCCGTCGCCAACCTCGATCTCTCCCGCGACTCCTACTACGATATACCTTCATCTTTGTTCTCCTGATCTTCGTCACGACGCCCATATTCTTCCCCTCCTACACCCGCCACCCGAAACACTACAAGGACCTGCGGAAACGATGCATGGTGTCTGACAGCTTGTCCGGCTGCGCGAACCTGCAAAACGAAAAGGTCTTCATCGCAGTCAGCCTGTACGACCCCGAGGGAAAGATTGCCGGTGGAGAGTGGGCGCAAAACGTGCTGGACCTGATACACATGATTGGCGAGGACAACGTATTTTTGAGCATTTACGAAAACGACAGCGGGGAGCAAGGCGCCGCTGCTTTGGAGGATTTCAAGAAGAATGTGCCGAGCAAGCACAAGATCGTCATCGACGACCACGTCGAATACAACATCTTCCCCCACATCACCATGCCCGACGGCACCCAGCGACTGAAGCGCCTGGCCTACCTTGCCGAGATGCGCAACCGCGCACTATACCCCCTCGACCAGTTTGATCCCGACGTTGGAGTGGTCCAGTACGACAAGATCTTGTTTCTCAACGATGCCATGTTCGCGCCGGTCGATGCCGCCCACCTGCTGTTTAGCACCAACACTGGCGATGACGGGCGCACCCACTACCTCTCGGCCTGCTCCATCGACTTTGACTGGAACGTCTTTACGGAATACGACCTGTATGCCCAGAGAGATGCGCAGGGGTACTCGAACGGCATCCCCATTTTCCCCTACTTCACCAACGCTGGCCAGGGCATCTCTCGCAAGGCCATGGTCTCGCAGACTGATGCAGTTCCCGTCAAGAGCTGCTGGGGCGGAATGGTGGCGATGCAGGCCAAATGGATCCAGAACATGAACAAGCAGCTGCCCACCAAGGACTGGCAGGCTCCCGCGCACCACGTCATCAACCCGGATCACCCCCACAACGCCACGGCCCCGGTGCGCTTCCGGTATGAGCCCGAGGTGTACTTTGATGCCTGCGAATGCTGTCTGTTCCTGGCGGACGTCTCGACCGTGGCAGAGAAGGCGGGAGAGATGGACACGGGCGTGTTTGTCAACCCCTACGTGCGCGTCGCGTACAGGAAGCGGACGCAGCGGCTTGAGCGCCTCGTCCGCCACTGGGAGAGGCTCTTCGCCTTGCCCCAGGGCATCATTACTCACTTCTCGCGGTTCCCCACGCCGAACCCGCACCGTGAGGTGGTGGAGGGTCAGCGCTTCCAAGAGGAGATCTACCAACGCAGGGAAGGGTGGAAGATGGTGGAGCGGACGGGCCGCAACGGCATGTTCTGCGGGGTGCGCGAGATGCAGCTCATCAAGGAGGGGCCGCGGGTGGGCAAGAACTGGGAGAACTGGTACCAGATCCCGTGGGCGGAGCAGAAGCTGCACTTTCCCATTTAAGGCTTCCATGTTGATGATACGGCGTACTGGTTTGGCGGCATGTTTGGTTGCTATTTTGGATGACAGGTATGGTGTTGAGATGAGCGGGCCATGGAAAAAAGGGGGAGGGAGTCACGAGTCTGTCATGGGACCTATATAGATACCACTCTCGTTCACGTCACGTCTGCATAATTAGAATTTTGGATATATATCCTGTCATTGATGGGCTTTCTCCCAGTGTTGTTGATGAGGCCGTATAGGGGATGCTGATATGAGGGCAGTCACAATTTAGTCGTTCCAAACCACTATGACGAGTGGAAAGATGTGTGCAGCAGATCAACGTTTCTGTATTAGACACCCTTCTTCTTCAAGGTCTCCCGTCGGATGTGTAAGTAAACACACAACACCCGTCCCAAAACCAATCATGCTCGTTTGAAAAGTAAGCCTGCCTTCCCCCCTTCAAGGCGGCAACAGCAGCAGCAACAACAACATCATCATCAAAGCAGCAGCAAGGCAAGCAGGACCCGTTCAAAACCCAGCCGTGAAGAAATCCCGTGTACGCGTAAAATAACCCACGGCCCAAAACAAAATCCGTATAAAACCCGCACGCTCAACTCTGGGGGGGAGGGGGGCGGGGGAGTGGGAGGAAACAAAAAAGGTGGTATCTCTCATCATTGGGGGGAAAAGAAACACGTCGTGGGAGCGAAGAGGTGAAGAGGTGAAACGAGACAGACACGCGCGCGCGCGCGCGTCAAGGAAGCATCGCGTGGGATGTATTGCATGGAATGAGTTGGAGGGGGGTAGGAAATCTAGGAGGCGACGGGCTCGAGGGCGTTGGCCTTTGCCTTTGCAGTCTTGGGCTTGGTCTCCTGCGTTTTGGTGGTGAGCTTGGAGTATTTCGGAAGATGACAGATAAAAAAAAAAAAAAGGGAAGAAGATACCTTCTTGCCGGCCTTGGTGGCTCCAGTGACCTTGGTCGAGACGGACTTGGCGACGGACTTTGCCTTTTGGGCGACGGAGGGCTCCTTCTTGGTGGTCGCGGCCTTCTTCTTGGTGATGCCGACGGGCTTCGCGGCGGCGCTGGTCGCGCTGGTGGTCTTCTTGGGCTTGTCGGCGGTGGTGGTGGTGGAGGAGCGCGGCTTGCGGACGGGGGCGGTGTCGATGACGGGGAACAGGCGCGGCTTGGAGTTGCCGGTCTGCGAGCGGGTTCCTTCGCGGGCCATTTTTGGGGGTTTTTTTTTTTCTGGGTGTCGCGTGAGTATTTTTCGGAGAGGGAGATGGAGAGGAGATTGACGCGATCAAGGCGAGGCAAGTGCGATTGTGGGAGGAGAAGGGGTGGGATTGCGCGACCGTGATGTGGATGGCGCTTTGGAAGGGGGTGGTTGTGTTGTGCTGTGTGTGTGTGTGTGGGATGCGCGGTGAGGAAGGGCTTACCTGGAGAGACGGGGGGTTGGGGGGAGATAGCTTCTGGAGCTGTAGCGGAGAGTTATTTCTTGGATGGGAGGGAGGAATGAAGCTTCGCGACGGAAAATAAAGAAGATGTGAAGGTGTTTTTTTCTTCTTGTTGTTGTTGAGAAGAGAAATGTGGGAGAGGTGACGTGGTTTTCGCGAGGGGGTATTATGGATGGGTTGGATGGACTGGATGGATGGACGGGCGGATGGCAAGGTCACAAGGGGCGCGGCCTGGATGGGTGGCGAGCAACAGAAGACAGACACAGCAAGAGCGGTGTCGGACAAAAACAAAAGGGCTGGGCTGGACCAGAGCAAGACAGACAGGCAGGGGAGATTTGAGTGATGGATTGACTGATTACACCTTTTGCTGTATGTGCCCTCTGGTATTGGTATTAGCTTCCCCTTCTTTTTCCAGGTTAGCGACCAAGGTGGACAAGAATGAAACGGGGGACTTGATGGTGGTGGTGTACGGCCGAGGCCGTGAACATCAATCAGCAGTGAGAGAGAGAGGGGGGAACCAGCAGCTCCTCCCACCTTGTCCGTCGCGTCTCTACTCCCCCCGTCTCTCCATCTTTCTCTCTTTTTATTCTGTCTGCTTCTTCTTTGATTCAAGTTTCTGTGCGTTGGTGCCCTCTGTTCGTCATATCAAAAACACAGACGATGGCGTACATGCTCCGAGGGTACCTATATGTTCTTATCAGACAACGACGAAGAGCGCAGGAGCAGGGACGGACGGGAGGGTATCTCTCTGCCTGCTGTCTCTGACGATAGATGAGCTTGGCTGGCCGGGCGGACGGTCAGATATCGCGCCCCCTTCTCGACTCGACGTGTCTCTAGTCTGCCCCTCTTCTCCATTATCGACATGCTTTCCCCTCCCGTTGTGTTTTCCCGTCACGTTTCATCCCCCCGGATTCATCTGCTCATAAACACCGCCCTCCTCGTGTGTTTTTTTCTTTCTTTCGTAACAATAGAAGAGGAGATACGATACGAGGGGCGGCACTCGGAACAGGCGGCTTCTTTTTTGGCGCGGAATCGCATGCTTGTCTCTTTATGTTTTTTCTTCATGTTTCTTCAGCGGGCACTTCAGCGGAGCGGTTCACCTGGACCGTGCAGCACAAGCGTCGCTCGTGACCTGGCCTCGGCCATCTGAAGGAAGCGTTCGGCTCGCGCTGCGATAAGGCAAGGTTCTCCACAGACTCAGCCCGTGGAGCACTGGCTGTCCACAGAGTGCTGCTATTTTTGCGCTTTTCGGGGGAACCGTTGGGTTCCACATTTTCCCGCACCAGATTCAGGGTCTGCCATGTGAGGCTATTCCCAGATGCCGGCAACGTCTGAGACTGGGATGAGGACTGGTGAGACAAGGGTTCTCACCGTCCCCTACTTTTATCAGTGCACAAAAATACGTTGATAATTATTTTCGATTGGAGTATCCAGGCGTGGTATCCAGGCGTGGCTTGCTCAACGGTCTAGACAGGACTACAAACTGCCAACGACGGCAAAGGAAAGCTCTTCAGAACGGCAAAAGGTCCGCGGCAGATCCACCAATCGACACCACCATAGGCCAGAAGCGAGAACTGAAAAGCCTTAGGGGAAGCAGCCACCCCTGTAAGACGGTGCAATGAACGTACGGTTACCCCCATGTTGCAGATTCAAAGTGGAGACGGAACCAACAGTTGAAGACTTGAAGCAGACGAGGATGGCTCGGCGAAGAGGGGTAGTCCAGCCCTCCCCTTTAAAGCCCGACAAACGCACGTTTCTTCAGCGCTGGGCGAGAACCAAGATGGTTTGGTACTCATACATTGTCGAGTTACAAAGAACAACATGACCGATCAACCGCAACAGAGCGCCGGGGAGGCTGCTGCTGCGCCTGCTGCTACTGCTTCTCCCACTGCAACCTCGCCCGCTCCCGTTACCACGATTACGGCAGCGCAAGCCACAGCCGCCGCCGCCGCGACAGGCGCCGCCGACATCGAAGCCGACGAGCCTGCCGATAGCGATGATGCCTCTTCAGTCGCCGGCTTCTCGCGGGTTACCGAGTCACAAGCCTCATTGAGATCAAGCATCCTCGATTACCGCCGCGAGAACGGCCGTACCTACCACCGCCTCAGCGAGGGGAAATACTACCTGCCTAACGATGCCCGCGAGCAGGACCGTCTCGATATTATCAACCACCTCTGGGCAATCGTATTCGACGACGGCTTCTGTTCCTGCCCAAAGAACGACGGTGCTAAACGTGTTCTTGACCTCGGCACCGGCACCGGCGCCTGGGCCATGGACTATGCGGACGCGTTTCCCGACGCCCACGTCATCGGCGTCGACCTCAGCCCAATCCAGCCAGCCCATGTGCCTCCCAACTGCTCGTTCGAAGTCGACGACGTGGACAAGGAGTGGACCTGGTCCCAGCCGTTCGATTTCATCCTCTGTCGGAACATGAACATGTCCTTCACAGCCGAGGGGTGGGAAGCCATGATGAGGCAAGCCTACGACGCGCTTGAGCCCGGTGGCTACCTTGAGATCCAGGACAGCCGTTGGCCACTGACCTGCGATGACGGTTCTCTGACCGAGGACCATGCACTGTTCAAGTGGAGTCAGATGTTGACCGAAGCTGCCGACAAAATTGGACGGCCAGCCAACATCACCGAGACTTTCGACGACGTTATGAGAAAGGTTGGCTTCGAGGATGTTCGGAAGACGCGTATTCGGTTTCCCATGTCGCCATGGCCCAAGGATCCGAAGCTCAAAGACATAGGCATGTGGACCCAGGCTTCCCTTCTCCCTGGCCTTGAGGGCATGTCTCTTGCCCTCATGACTCGGGAGATGGATTGGTCCAAGGAGGAAACGATGATTCTCTGTGCTCAGGTCCGGAAAGATTTGAGTAATCCCAAGATCCACGCCTACTGGAATGGTTATGTCATGTACGGACGCAAACCTCTGGATTCCAAGAAGGAGGATCCCTGATTTTGAGCTTGAATGTACCAAGAACAGAAAGAGAGGAAAGCTTGTGCAATGTAGTCTCAACTGAAAGAAAGACAGTTGATGCGGAAGCTTGCTTTCTGACAACGTTTCGCATCAAATCTGGCTCAAGAGGCTTTCTCCAGTTCGACGTCTTGATCCAAACGCAGCCCTCTTGTTCTTGCGACGCTTCAGTCTTCCAACTAAACCTTTTTGTGCCATGTTTCCACTCTCCCGAGCCTCTGACGCCGCTTTTCCTGTCTTTTCGTTGTGGACCTCCTCTGTCAATGGCATTATATCTATCTCAAATATGTGGCAAGCAGAGTTCTCCTCATCAGGCCGAAATCGTCGAGCCACTGCGTCCATAATTTTGTCCGATTTGTACCCGTAGAGAAACGCCAGAGCGACGACACCAAACGTGAGGGGCAAGGCAGAAACCCAGAAGATTCTCTGATCCCAAGCCGTATGTATCCCTTACATCCGTGGTGTTCATTCCAAAAAAGCTTGTTACGAAAGACCTAGTTATATCATTAGACCATAACACGTAAACTGTTCAGTGAGGCAGTCAACTACTTACAACGGAAGGAAGAATAAAGTGACAATCGTGAAAACGCGGACCGCCCTGCCGTGATCTTCCTCTACAATCTCGATACTTTGGCTCATGCTGGACCTGAGAGCCCTAGTGACGCTTTGTAACTCCTCGAACGAAAAGTAGTCGTCGTCATCAAGCTTCTGCTCTTGGAGCAAGATTAACTTTTCCTCGAACGAAAACATTGTTTTCCGGCTTCTGAGAAAGCTTTTCTCGGTGGTAGCCCTTTGAAAAGACCGTGGATGCAGCGCTTTCCAATAAGTCTTGATTAGTCGTTGTTGGGTTTGAACAATCATACGCAAGGCCTCGAGTTCTTCCTCCAAACGGGAGATCTGTAAGAACCTTCGCCGTTTCGGGTCTCTGATGGATTCAAACCGTATCCTGCTGGTGGAGTGACGATAGTACTTGATCGCTTCGATCTTTTGTCGCCTACCTTGTAGGATGGTGTGGTTTTGAATGTTTCTAAGGAGTGAAATAATTAGAAACTCTGGCCCGACAGGCGCAATGATGTGGCGGTCAATGTCGTGGCGTGTTGTGCCTAGGATAATGATGTCCCTCTTTGCATGCTGAAGGTGATCAAAGATTTCCTGCTCAGTCGTGGCAGCCCGAGATTGGATAATGTCTAGATTCCTCTCGTAGTTATTCCCGTTCGTCTGAAGCTTTATTCTATTGATCAAAGAAAGCTCCATGGCCGCAATGGCAAATCTAGAAACCACCTTTTCGAATGCCGAGACAAGGTGAGTCAAGAGATGAGGCCGTAGGTTTATGTCGCCGTCTCGATCTGCTAGGATGCTCACCGAGGCATGCATGTCTCGAGTCTTCTCTCTTATTTGCTCGACCTTTGTCAAAAGCTCCTTTAGCGACGGCACTACCGCACAACTAGGCTCCTTGGACTTCGGATTTGTCTTTTGAATCCACCAGAGACACGGATCATCGACCAGGCCGCCAGCGACGCATTCCTGGGGGCGCGATCCATGAACTTCATGCATGTGGTTCAGCGCATCACCAAGGCTATCATACTGGCTACCTTGACGGCATTGATGGCAGTCATTATGAGATTTTCTCCGCATGGGAATTTGTCGAGTACTCCCGTCGCCGTCCGGCATGTTCGCCAACACAACTATCCAAGAAGACTGAATAGAAGCTTCCGGTTCCATGAAGGCTAAGTGTACTTGCTGAGACGACAAGATGAGCAAAGAGACAATGGCAAGAATTCGAAGGCACTGGGTGTGCGCCTACCCTCAATATTGTGTCCACTGCACCCCAAAACCGAGTTACAAGTATATGAATAGAGCAGCTGCCAGCCTTTGGTAGAAAGTCTCCAAGTAGTTCTTCAGAAATCCTGACTGTCTCTGATGACAGTAGCGCTAGTGATTCTGCGCCTTCAGCTGTATCTTCAGCCGTGTTCAAACCTGATGGAACCCCTTCAGTTCCGGTTTCTTCAGAGCCAAGTGCTTGCGAAAAGGCCGTTTCTACGTTGTCTTGGGTGCTGCTGGTCACGGGAGTGTCGGATTTGATGAAATTCCGGGGCTTGGCTGAACTCGAGCGACTGTCATCCTGATGTTTTGATGCTGACGCATCACGCCTCGTCTGTTCTCGAAAATCCGTATTCGCAAGGTGCGCCGTTTCATGGTGTCTACCGTGAAGTTTGCTGGTAAGGCTATGCGCCGTGCACCTATGAGTTCCGAGATAAAGCCTCCCGCTTTCACTGTCAGCAAGTGAAGCATCGATACTGTTCAAAAGTCGAATAAGCGAAGCATCGATACTGCTCAAAAGTCGAACTAGAGTATGGTCCCTCTCAACTTCCGTCCTTGAATCAAGGTTCCAACTCATTCTCCAAGTAAGAAATGGGGCATGAGGTGGAGGTCGAAGAGCATTTGATGAAACTGAGCAAGGAATCGCTGCACCATTGGAAGCGCCCCCATTATCCAACGATGGGCCGGTATAATGGAATTGACCACGAAACATCGTACTCAGGCTAGCGGAGCTACCCGTGAAGCTTCCTTCAAGAGACGCTAACGAGGATTCATCGGTTTGCGGAGACAAGAACTCCTTCTGCGACCCTCGGACGTCCGCATATCCTTCAGATATTGACTCGGCGCTGAAGCAACCAGAAACAGAGGTCTTGGAACTCGCACGGTACTCAGAGGAGATTTCCGAGATTGAAGGCGTTGATTTGAAAAGCATTGTTGTGTTGTTGCTGTCCTGTTCATGCGGCGGGTGGTTCACCGTATGCGACTCATCTAGAGTGGCTGTCTCGAAAACATCGGACTACATCTCGTGAGTACACGTAACTGAATTTGATTTGGACAGCAATTGTGCAGACCTCAACACGATTTCCCAAAGCTTGACTATCTCGGTCGTCCCCAAGGTCATGCAGTTGCGGGATACTGGCTGCATCTGGTGGGGACACGAGTGCATCGAAAACATCTGATTCGTATTCCGACTCCGATGATGGATACTCTAGTCGCAGCGGATTTTGGTAGTTTCTGGATGGGTATGTTAGTTTGAAGTTAAGACGACCCTATAATGGATAACTCATCGTCGGCATGTGACTGACCCAGATACTGCACCATCTCTCTCAATCACGATGTCCTTGTCTGTCGCAAAATAACTTATCGAAACCAACATTTGGGAATCGAACATCTGCTTTCCCAAGTGGAAGATTTCACTTTCGATGTCCCCAGAATCCAAGAGATCCAGCCATCTGGCTGAATCAAGTAAGTCTCCGCGCTCGTCGACTAGCACATAAGCCGCTATATTTGAATCGCCTGAGACGATACATGTTACAACATGCCTCATAAAGTCCTGTGAACAGTTAGTTAGACCAGATTGAGCCGCTCATGCCTTCCCACTATAGGAACGGACCACATAATTAGAATGATGATCAACCACGATGTGATATGGGCGACCAAGCTTCTCGTTCGTTACTCGGACAGTATGGATTCTTGGGGTAGAGTTGAAGGATATGCTGTCTCCTAGTAGATCTTGATAGCGCTGCGTAGAGAACGTGATTAAAACACCTGGCCATCATTTTCAGTGATTCTTCTGTACGACACCGCGTGAGTAACTGACTCGATCCGATCATGAGCGACCAAAAATTAGACACGTGAAATGTTCTAGGTGTCGGATCCTCTCCCAAACGTACTTGTTGAGCACCCATCTCAGCCTTTCGCATACTTCCCGCTACACTTCCGTAGAGATACTCAAGAAGGGTCTGATGATATCGATCATTGTCAATCTGACTCTTCCTCAATTCGGGGAGATGAAGGAAAGGAGAACACAGAAAGATAACTGGCTCAGTATCATGGGTCGGGCCATGCTTGTAGCGCCCAAATCGAGGCGTGTGTCTTCCGATATAACGAAAGATGGTCCCTGGTGCGATACTCGGTTCAAGCCCGGAAGTAGCTCTGCCTCTCTGAGCCACTTCTACCAACACTCTGAGTGCCACAGCCATCAGATCTTTGGAAATGAAATGACAGCCTGTAACCAGATCCTAAAGAAGCAAGCAGCTGTAGCAAACCATTCATACGCCCATTGCGAAAGGTTCGGATATGGAGAATAGACTTACCTCTAAAGGTAGAATTGTTGACGGCGATCCCTCTAAGTGACTAAGAAACAGAATGAGAATGTCGAATAATAGTCACATCCTCCGGATGAGACTTACAGCCATCTTAGCTTCACAAGAGGTGCGTTAGCCTCTAGATCTCCATGTCGGTTTGGGCGGTATAAAGTGACCTTCGGAGTGCCGGACTGATTCATGTGGTATTCCGCAGTATGAATATTGAAGAGTTGAGTAGAAATGCCTCTATGAATACTGTATTGAGGATTTCTCCAGACTTTTTGTGTCTCAGAGAGTTCCAAAAGTTGTTGAGCGGGCGCAGGGGTCCTTGTGGCATCGTTTAATGGCAGGATTCCTGAGATGAAGCTCGGATCAGCCGGCCGAGGTCTCTCGGCTGAGATCGATTGGGAGGCCCGAAAGCCGCTTTTCCTCACTCTGCGCCTCCCTTGATTCTCCCCAGATGCAGGTGTTGGGGAACGATATGCAGGAGCTGAAACAGTTGCAGATGTTCTCTCTACGGATGACTCCACATCAACTGCGAAGACTTCAATAGGCACTGGTTCCTCGGGAATAGGGGGAGGAGGCGAGTGAGGAACAATGACTAGGGGAGGACGGGGGGGGAGGAGACGACGGGCGAACAATGACTGGGGGGGGGGCGGAGGGGGTGGGCCACGAGCACCGACGACTACAGGACGATGAAGATGATGAGAATGAGGAGAGAGCGGGGGAGGCGGCAGAGCTGCGACAGGGGGAGGTATAATATAAATTTCCTCGTGACGTTCTGTAGCTGAATCAATCTCCACGTCTGAAGCTTTGTAGTCCTCGCTGAGCTTGAGAAGTTCATTGATATTGCTTTGCCCAAGGGCTTTGAGTATAATCACCGCGTTCCCCTCCTCGAAGTACGGGTATCCAAGATCAACCAGGGCTCGCCTGGAGACAAGTCGAGCTGGGATCCTGGTTTTGCCCTTTTTCGGATATTCGCTTCGAATGCTCTCGGCGTCACTATTTTGTGATTCCAGAGTTTTGTAATCGTTGCTAAGCGTGAGAAGTTCGTTGATGTTGTTTTGCCCTAGAGCCTTAAAGATGATCACGGTATCCCTCTCCTCCATGTACGGGTATTCAAGATCAATAAGAGCTCTTTTGGAGATAAGTCGAGCTGGAATTCGGGTTTTGCCCTTCTTAGGATATTCGCTTCTGATAGTTTCATTGTCTGATGAGGATTCTGTTTCCGACGAGCTTGTAGTGCCTTCGGATGCTGCCTCGTCTTCAACGTGAGGACTCTTACCTTTTTTTGTCGACGCCATTTCCAGAATGAATGAGACAAAATCAATGCTCATGTCAAATGAAGAAACCAGAAATGATCTCAGGGGCCCCTTGGGTTCTTAAATACCACAGGCTAAGCGTAAACGATCAGGCTGCGTCTTACATACTTAGATGTAATCTGTGACGGCATGGTGCACTAACCATTCATGTAAGTGGAGGGTGTTTTGAAGACCCACTTAGCTGCAGGAGCTTCGCTAGAAGTTGTGTAGCTTGCAGTAATATTGCATCAGTCTAGAGACATGCATGCCTCGCATCAATCACTCACTATGCATCCATGCATCATCTCTTCTGATGTCTGAACCTCAACAGACGTTCGAATAGATTGCTTAAATATGGAAAGTTGAAACCCGAGATAGATCCCATGCAAAATTCACATAGACCAGATTAAAGGGTTGTACAGTTTCTGTTCTCATCGTTACCGTCATCATTGTCATCGTCGTTGGCGTTGGCGATGGCGTCATCGTTGCCGCTATCTTTATTATTACTTCTATTGTCACTAGTTACACTATCGCTTCTGATCGACGTTAGGTACCTATATTTTCAAGTGCATAGGTAATATAGTAGAGTAAACATAGAAACATTTGATCTCGTTGGGATAGCCTCAATGATCAGAGCAATGCAGCAAAGCAACTGACCCAAGAAGGCCCAATTCGCTACCATCCCCTATCTGAATGCAACAAGTCACTTCAGCTCCATGAAACACTCATACAAAGGTGCCCTGTCTCTGGAGTTCAGCGAAATATTTATCTGCCTTCTTGGTAACGTTCCTCGAGCGCTGAGTGCCCACTCGCCAGGCGACGAGGGTAAGAAAAGTGAGCCCCAAAGTAAGCACGGCAAATAGCCAGATGTGTCTGGACACGATGGATTCTCCTGCAACAGCCTCCCAGTTGAACATATCCATTGAAAAGATCGCCGCCACGCTCGAGAGCGGTAGGTATATCATGGTGAGAATGGCAATTGTCCTCATCTGCGCGCTTTCGTGTCGCGTGTCAAAGGCCATGGCTCGATTTGCTTTTGAGATCTGAGTGGTTGTGAAAGAGTCTTCTCTCATCCTGTGGTTCCATATCTGTTGCTGGTCAGCGCAAAGAGAACGCACCAGCCTCAATGGGAGCAGCATACCGTTTGCATGGCCAGAGACATGTTGCTCACGACCATGTTACACTCATCAATCTTATCATCGTACTCACGGATAATATCTTGAACCCGTTTCTTCATATCGCGGCCAACCTTACCCAAATTTCTTTGAGCTTCATGACTCTCAACCCAGTTATCCTGTGGGCTCAGCGATTGAAGCTCTTCGGAAACCTCGGCTATCTCATCGAGGAACTTTGAAAGCTGGCGTTTAGAAGCTTGGATGTGATCAATCAGACTTCGATTGCACATGCACAACTTCAAGTACTTTTGTGTCTGCTGGCCATCTTCATCGGTCTTTGGGTCCATATTCCAAGGTTCGCATTCAAGTTGGTCGATCTTGGGGGCATATTCGTCCACCAGCTTATCAACAGCAAGGAGCAGTCTCTTGCGCTCAAGTTCAACGAATATTCCTGACATTAGTAATGGATGTTTACGTTGCTCGTTGGACTTCCGGATCCTGGCTTCAATATCGTTCATTTGTTTCTCAGTGCAGCCGTAGACGACTGCAAATGTTGAGCCGGTGCTTGGGATGTAAGTAGACGACAACGCCAAATCGTCGGGCAAAGTTGTCGCCATTCGCGCCGTGAACCCTAAGGATCGTACTCAGCACAGCCTCTGATTTTTGCGAATGGCTTGAATAGTCACCCAGTTTTAGTTGATGAGAGTCTGGATCGTGGTGCGGTAGGTAGGAAAAGCAAGCAACATCTCTCAAGATGGTCCTGGTGATCTCTCGGTGGACGTGAAACTCTCTTGTTATGCGGCTCCATATGGGTTTTGGCATCGGTATATATCTAGCCGGCGCTTGTCCTTCGTCATCAAAGACAGCACCAGCTCTACTGCACATACTAGACCCAAGAGTCAGCTCTATAACTCGATAATTTGGGCCACCTTTTTACCTACATCACATATATTCCTGGGAGAAGCTTATTCCATGATGGAGATACTCCCGGGGCCTAAAATCCGGTAAGTTCGGGGTCGCGAGGTGACGGTAATTATAACGCACATGACTGAACCAGTTGTCCCATTCCTCCTTCGTACTGAGCTCCTCTCTAACTGTGTCCTGTATGTGTCAAGACGTATTAGCGAAGTCTCCTGCGCCAGGAACCGCAAGACCCAATTTTCAACCTACCCCATCGCTATCAAGCCGTCTTAGAACGACCGCTTTTCTCTCTCCCGATTTGAAGGGCTTCAGGTCCGATTCGCTCCACTTTTTAGGCTCATAAGGGAGATCCATTTCTAGCGCACGTGAAAATGATAACGGGGGAGGGGGTATACAGTTGACAGAAGGCGCGCAGCAATCCTACAAATGCCCTCAGGCGATGACTGTACTTTAAGCAATCTGCTATCTGCACATTCTCCTCTCCGAACCACTTTGATGCCTCTCCTCCCGCCTCGCTGAATGCCTGCAGCTTATTCAAAACGCCCACCACCCTCCCTAAGCAATTGTTCTCGAAGGCTGTGACGGTTCCAAGACCGATTGGGCGCTCGTGGGATTTCTTGCAGCTCGCGAGACGCATCATTCGACATGACATGCTCGATAGTGGAGCAGCCGGCAGCGGCCATGTATGCGTTGTCCGGCGGCCATCGGGAATAGTACCATGCAGCATGCAGAGACAACTCCAATCGCGAGACACACCAGTCGCATGTGCGACCCATACGATTTGACTCTTGAGTCTCTGGTCTACTGAGCCTGCCTTCCTCCCTCCAGAGCCCCTCCCTCTTCTATTTCGGACTTTTTCCTCTTTTTTGTACCGAGAACATCACTGCACAGCAAAATCGCAGACATACTCTCCAAGAACGCAGTGAATCACTGCGGCCCAAGTGCACAATCCGCCAGCAGCTGTTCAAAGCACGTTGCTTTATCGCACACCACAGGAATTGGGGAGTTCGCCGGCGACGGCCATGCAGCATGGCTGATTCCAAGAAGCCTACCTCTAAGGAACCTGCCTCCGAGGAGACCCCAATGGCAGACTGGCATCGGGAGACGATGCGAACCAAATATAACGATCCGGTGAAGCTGAAGGACACTCTCAACAAAATGTTTGGCGAGAAGAACTACAAAGTGCGGGTATGAACTTCAAATCAGATTCTTATGGCTTAGTGACATCTAGTCTAACGTATAAAACACTCAAGGTCATTAACAATCGTTACATCCTTATGCTCTCTAGAGCGCCGAGGCAGGTAAGAATAAATCTTCCCCCCTCTCTGTCCCACCTCCCTCGCAGTCATTCGCATACCTACACCGCCCACTGACTCTCAGCGTAACACGTAACACCCACCACGCACCACACTACCCTGCGTCAACTAGGAGCGGCATATAAAAATACCACACAGATAGACACATACAATAGACAAGAGAACATGCAAAAAACTGTACTTCGAATAGACACACAAATATACGTAGCGAGCTGT
>VYYT01000056.1:0-95241 GCA_032988895.1 Colletotrichum kahawae | reverse complement strand
AGTGTGGAAACAAAAAAACGGCACCTCTTGAGATGCAAGAACACTCCAAAAAAAATGTGTGGGGGAGAGACCACAAAATGTGTGTTATAAATACAAAATGAGATTTGTAACGCTTTGTCACCCCATATTTAACATAAAAAACCCACAAGTTATTAAACAATTGTTCCCCCCCTGCTCCCGACGGGGCCGCGGGGCGGTAAAAAAAAAATTCCCCCCCCCCCCCCCCCCCCCCATCCGGGTATTTCTCTTTCTGCACCATGCTACTCCCTTTATAGGATGCCCAAGCAACTGACAATCCTCAACTCAATAGGGTGAAATGGAAAAGCTTGAAAAAGAAGCCAGAGAGCACTATAACGAATAGGTCAGCGATAGGAAATATGAGCTTGGCGATGCTGCGTCTTGTCTTACTGATTATTCGATGTTCAAGATGTCTGGGCTCAAACTAGGGAAAACATTGTTGGTGCTGGAACGAACCGGAAATACGTTGTTCTCGACGAAAGAAGGACGGCATTTGTTTCGTTGTTGAAATAATGGAATTTCGAATTCTCCGAGCCGATGCACAGCTTTTCACTTCGATGGCCATCGTGATCCAAGGTAGTAGTCTTCTCCGGCCCTGCAAGCCTTCAGCAGTTTGTGCATTTCCTTCGTAAGTTGGTTGGCACGTATGCGATCGTCTGAATTGGGCTCCAGCATTCCATTCTTGATCACCTCCAACAATTCCCAGAGATACCATGAACAGTCATGGCGGTGTTGCAACTTTTCAATCCAAGCCAAAACTGATGGCTTGATATGCGCCCGCTTATCCTTGACTGAAAAGAAGATATCGGACTCGAAACCGTAAATATCGTTCTCCATTCTTTTTCCAGGGAAGACGTTTTCGACAGCATCGAATCCACAAAAGAACCAGGTGACGTATTCCAAAAAGACGCAACCAAGACTGAAGATGTCGGACCTTGGAGAAACCTGGCCAAACGGCAGGTCGAATTCAGGGCAACGATATGATGCTGATCTTTCGAGGTTTCTTGGATCTTGCTTCGACCGGGATACCTGGGTATGCAGTCTTCCCAGGCCGAAGTCCGATAAGGCCAAGAGGCCTGGAAAGCTCTTGGATTGAAACCACAGAAAGTTTCCTGGAATGTGTTAGAGAACTCTGATCTCGTTGACAACAATATTTTGCCATACCTGGTTTGATATCACCATGTCTTCCGTATAGATCTTGATTTGAGTCGCGCTCTTCCAAATAACGCATGGTCGGGGCTCGATCGTTGTGAACACACTGTAGAGCTTCGCAGATCTCATGGAACTGCTCAGCCATCCACAGACAATGGCTTTTCTTCCCCATAAGACTTTCATTATTTTGCCAGAACTTGCTTAGATCGCCCTCGGCCCAGTCAAACAACAGGTAGTAGGTTGAAAGTCCGCCAGCAGCGGGGTTCACAACCTCGAATGTTGCTAACAACTGAATCAGATGCTTCTTCTTATAGTTCTGTCCGGTGAACAACAAGGAGGACAGCTCCAAGTCGAAGCTGTTACGGTTGTGGGACGTAAGCCTTTTCAAGGCAAAAAACTCTTGAGGGTGTCGAATCTGGCCAGATCGAACATTAGCTGTGTAACTCTAAAGTTGGAAACATGTAACGTACTCCATGGTCCCCAAAGTCCCAGTGGCCATCATGGATCTTGACTTTATAGACCTCACTGAACCCTCCGTAAGTATTTCCTCCGCCGGAAGGAGGATCCTTCTGCGTGGTGTCTGAGTCGTCATCCTGCGTGACTTTGTCGATAATCTCCACAGGAATGACGTCTCCGGTTTCCAAAACGTAATGCGAGTGCAATGATGGCTCCCACTTGATGAACGGCGCGTTCAGTGTATGAGACCACTGCGAAAAGCTCTCGCGGATCTGTGGACGAAGATAACTGTTGATGGTGCCGTGCATTCCATGTGTCCGGCACTTGAGAAATTGGTCCTTGGTGGCACCGGTTGGCTGAAGCGGCAAACAGCTATCTCTTACCCCATCCTTGAAGTGTTTGGCGAAGTCCTCCACTTGCATCATGCCCACTAGGACCGCCAGCAGTTTCACAGCAGGGCCCTTTGAGCCATCCGAGTTGCCGTAGTATATTTGCTTTGCAAGCTCCCTCTTATTCTGCTCCTTTCTGAAACATCGGAGAGTAGACACAATCCTACAGACCGACTCGAAAGTCAGGATTCTGTCGAATTGAGGTTGTGGTATGAATCGCTTCTCTGGCTCCAAGGCATTCGAGGTTTTCGCCTGGTCAAGTTGTAGGCCAAGCTGTTCGACTATGTCTTCATCGTCAGAGTCCTCATCCACCTGCCCGTTAGACCCGTTCGCCCGAGAGGGTGCTTTCCGCCTCGTCTCCCTCCTCAGCCTGAATGCTTCTCCTCTATCGAGAACTTTCTGCACGTGTTTCGGGTCATCCAGAATGAGCTTCGAAGACTTCAGTTGCATGCGTCCTTCAAAGTCATTATGAGGCATGATTGGCTGTCTTCTTGCCGTAGCTGTGGTATGCAGTAAGCTTCCATTCCGTCATCTACGCGCGAGGGAAAGATGAGGCTTACCAGCCATCTGACAAGGTCTATCAGTGCAAGTGATGACTGGACCAACGAATAGGCTATGCTAAGGTCGACGCTAGCCGCAGTAATGCCAACGAATTTGAACAATAACAAAGCGGACCAGTGAGTTGTCGAGCTCACAGCGGCCTCGTTGGATGGGGCGGCGAACGAAGTCAACAGGCGATGCCTCCGTGGAGACGTGGAAACGGGGCAAGACCAATGTGTGGTCAGAGAACAGGGCGATCGCAGGTTTAATAGCTCTCCGTTCCCAGTGTGCGCTGAGAGAGGGAGTAGCTCCTGCATCCGTGATTTGCTGGCCTTATTCTATCCCATCACCCTCTGCCACCAAGACTTGACCTCTTTAGGAAAGCCTCTTATCCTCCGCTCTGCCGTTGCGATGGTTACTTTGCTCAATTATGGGCTCAAAGTGCGAGGCGCAGGGTTGATAAGGCCAGGCAGAACAGGCAAGGCAACCGCACGAACGGGTACAGCAACCATATTCAATTGCGCCGGAAAGAGGGCAGATACGTGATTGGGCTGGTACGTCGGATCTTGGAGACTGCAGAACACTCTTTCCACGTGCAAGCGAGAACGTGTGCCTCAATCCACAGTGCAAGCATGGTTGGTGGGAGTGGAGACTAGACTCGTGGAGTGAGAACTCATGCAGATCGATTCTCAGCGGTCGCCGACGCAAAGTATTTATATGTAATCATAATCCAGCTTTTGCGTCGTGTTTTTGGTTTGGCGTTGTTACCTTACGGCGGTCTTACTGCACTATCTGTGGCTTGTTCTGACAAAGGATACTGCGAGATCAGCTACGGTACTCATTGAACTTCACGAATCACTCAAAATGATTATGCCTGGCAGAGAAGAGTCTTCGAGGGTTTGCCGACTACGAGGATTTTGTTTACAGAGGCTATCTGTTCTGGTTGGGGAGTTGCCCATCCAGCCTTCAAGGCGCAGCTTGTGGCAGTGTATGCACTCCCCTCAGGCGCAACAGCAGGCTGTCTCCCACTGCGTCGTGGGTGGCACAGTGAGCCCATCTTTGCATCCTTAAAATGTGCCAATATTTGACTCCATGGGTGTGGTCATCCTTGTCGGGCCAGCTCACTCTGCATGAAAGTAGGCGGCAAAGCCGCCTGGGTCGCATGGTCCGCAAATGAATGGCATACACTTGTCCAATTGCCATCCGATCGGGAGATCTCGCCCATTTTGTAAACATGGCCCGGCGAGCTGCATACCTAGGCGTGCATGGCGGGAAATTGAGACATGAAGCGGTGTGGTGAGGATGGGTTCAAAAGCTGCTGTGTCCTACCCCCTTTAGAATTATCTCGTGACTTTAGTCTGCGCAAGTGGCAAATCGAAACTTCTTCAATTGTCCCTATGGTTTTCTCCCGGTCATTTCCGCAGGTCGTTTTGATTTTCTCGCCGTTGCCTTAAGTTATTTGGTCATTTGGGAAGAGCAGGCAACCGGGTCGCAATCCTAGGGTACCAATTCCTCGAAATTTTGAACTCCTTCATGATGTCAAGACAGTCGCAATATCCTCCCAAGGTCCAGTGGCGAAGCAACAAGGACGGTAGTAGGAATGCTTTCATATCCGCATCCAAAGTAAGCTCTAGCCAGCTGAAAGAGTATCTCGACTTCAACTTCCCAGGAGGATATTCCGTTCAGGTGCGCTTATACTGGCAAAAGACACGCAGCAACCTCACTGACAAATACCGCTAGCTGAAGCGTGATAAATTCAAAATCACAATTGTCGAGGCCCCACTGGGACAGGTGGTCTAAGTAAGCCTCAGAGGGTTCATCTGACGCTGGTATACCTATGTTAACGCAGGATTCTACAGTTTAATTATTCCAGAAAATGGAATGGACGGGTGTTTCTGCATCAGGAGTTCAGAGAGGTCACTCCTGCTATGGCGCACTGCGAACCACAGCAGCCGTGACGCCACAACACTGCATACGAGGCCAGAAAATGCCTCACGGCGCAAAGACAATGGCGATATGGAGCACATGGCTTCAATGAAATAAAGTTTAAAATTGACGGTAATGGTCATCTAGTACACAGCCTTAGGAGTTCGGTGCATTTTAGAGCAATCAAATCAATTACCTTCTCAACGTGTTACTCGGCCCATCACGGACTGTGGGGCTGTTTCATCAACCTGGATGGTCAGTAGAGTCTATTCTACAGAGATTTAGGTGACTTCGCCATAGCGGTACGCATAATGAGCTTTTTAATACCACGCATGATACTTTGCGGTTTGCTCGTTGCTGGAGATACCAGCTGCAGATGCATGTAACAAGATAGCCATTATGGCGAAGGTCAGTCGAGGCAAAAGGCGGAAGACGTCCACGATAACTCGAAATCACGATGTGGAACTACTGATGCGCAGGGCCCGAGGTTTGTACGACATTCCACTCGAGATCCTCCTCATCGTAGCGAACGAATTGCCCACCAATTTCCGGACAGCACTTGCTCTGGCTTGCAAAGGCTTTTTCAAATCCATTTGTCCCGATGGCCGTCTTCCTCAAATGGAAAGGGCAGAGGCGATTGAATTTGTTTTGCTCTTGGAAAGAGACGCTATGGCAAGAGGCGATACAGACCTATTTCCTTGCTTTGGATGCGCAAGACTTCAGCCCTTCAGGCGTAATGACCATGGCAACTGGTCAACACAAGTCCACGCCTCTTGTGACTTCGTGGTCCGATTCATCAATTCATATAGGCACCGTCCTTTCAGGCGACGCCCTACTTTTGGATGCAACGGCGTTGTGAACGTCCATAAGTGGATTGAGCCAATAAGCACCGTCATTTGGAAACCAGCCGTGAGAGGACTTGGGGGAAACGAGCCTGCGATCACATTTGCCGAGGCCCGCCTAGTAATGGATAACCATTTTTGGGGGGCGCTCGTGGAATCTCGGTCGAACGGCTCGAGAACAGCTTCCAATTCAGCCGAAAGATCCCACTTGACGACGACGATCTGGCGCCGGCGCACTTCCCTTTAGAGCAGCATATTTCGAAAACGAGATACAATTTACGTCCTCGATACCAGCCTCTGAGGCAGCGCCTCGGGCTCCCACCTGGTCAGAATGCGAAAGGTTGGTCTTTTACACACAAAACCTCTGCGAAAGTCATTGATGACGAACTTTTCATTCGCCGTCACCACGATATTCTTGGACCACCATGTGCTATAGAAGCCTTCGTCAGAATAATCGATAGCCTGGAACTCCCGGTCTGCCGACATATCCTTGGATGTTCCTATACTCAGCTGCTGGGATCGCCGGCTTCAGCGTGTATTGCCGAATTACACAGCTTAAGGATTATTCAAACCGACTCTCAGTGGGACATCCATCCTGATCGGGGAATTGCTTCGTGTTCAGTTTGCTCCACGGATTATGAGATATCCGTTGAGAGAGGGAGTAACCAGCGCAAGTGGGGGCTCAAGCTCACCACATATCATAAACTCGGGCAATGCCGTACACCGGATGACCCACTGTGGAAGAATCTTGTAGGCTTTGTGTCGGTCGCCGACTGCCGCCATGCGATAGATATTCCGGGAACAGTACGTCAAGCATGGCTCAAGCAACACGGACAGATAGACACAGCATCCGACAATTTGCGGGTTGAGTGGGTTTCCGCCCAAAAAGACATGATCATCAAACGATTTGAGTGCTTCGGTCGCAAGACTCTTTGGCGGATTATGACTACTGCCCATCCCGGAACCGGACGGATAGACAATCCCGGTATGGTTGAATACCTTGGGCGAAAAGAGGCAGGGGAGATGTTGGATTGAGCATGAAACTGATGACCTGCCTGAGGTGCATCACTTCAGCTGCGGTGGGTGTGCGAAATACCGGTTGTTGGGCCGCTGGAGCAGCTATATTGAGGTTGGTGTTTGATTCAATGTGGAAGAAGACGATGTTTGGGAAGGGGAAGGGGGTTGTTTGATGCTGAGACGAGGCGGCGTAGATAATCAAGGACGAAGATCGGGGTTTGTCCAGTATGTAGTCTGAAATCAGATCAAGAAGGCCTCGGTGAACGTTTTTGAAGTCTCCGGCGCCTACCCGCCGATAAAGTTCCGCGTCTTGAGGCAAGTGCACGAAATTTCCGTTGCTCTTTCCCATTCACAATCTGACACCTAACGTGAGACCGGTTCGCTGTCAATACAAAGATCAATTGCAATGTGCTTCCGCTTTCCGGCATTGACTCAGCCTGCGTAAAAGGCGGCAAACAAAGCAGAAACGTCTAGACAGAGGATTTCTGGGTAGTGCACCTAGTTGCTAGACCATGGACTGAAGACAAAGCCTCACGCTTGGGGTGGAAGAACCCTCATTGTGGTTCTCGGGGCTGCTGAAGAAGCTGCTGGAACATCAATTGTTCGAGAATCTCTTAATATAGCAATAATTACTGGACCTATCTAAGCTTTATTCAGTGCCGAAGGCTCAAGGAGATGGAAGCGAAATCGTTCACTCCAGTGCTGACGAAGATCTCCCATCCCCAGTAAGCCCATCTCGGCAAGACCTTTCATATAGAATTCACTCTTCAGGATCCATCTCCAGTGGACACATCCAATTGCTGAAGATACTGCAAGGAAGGCAATATCTCTTATGTGGGAGCCCTGGGAGAAACGGGAAAACAGTGTGGGGCGTTCGAGCACCAAGAAAAATGTCAATTCAGGAAGCTTCGTCCCGGCAGCTCATGCTAGTACTGATGGTAAGGTTTGAAAACTCTGAAGAATGGCGCATCTAATTTTCGGACCAACAGGTTCTCAAGTAACCAGGATATATAACTGTAGCCCTCCCAGGCTTGAGTGGATGATAGAAGTAGTTTGCTTGTGCCATTTAAAAGTCGCCTCAACCAAGAATGCCGCGACCTGCCCAAAGCAACGGCAAGTCCGAAGATTCTTTAGGAACCCACGGATTTAACAGCATCCCTCCTGAGATCCTGTTCATGGTTGTCGATCAACTGCCCGCGACTGCCAAGATATCTCTATCTTTAACTTGTAAAGGACTTTTCACAGCATCACGCCTGCAAGACACGTTTACCCAAATCGACAGGAAAGAACGACTTAACCTCCTCTTGTTGCTAGAAAGAGATATTCCAGCCCGATTTCTATGTTTCTGGTGTAAAAGACTTGTTTTGCTGGACGAGTCCCCGAGAAAACAGCACCTCGATGAAAATGCCCATGTCAGCGGCTATGTTTCCTTTGGAAACGACTCCTCTGATCATGGATGGCCGTCGACAAGGTACGAGTGCGACAACGAGGAATTTTCGCTGAGAGTCCGGAGACTACTACGTCAGCCCAACCCGCTCCTTTGGGTTCCTGCGTACAATGGGTTCCATGGTTTTCGGCCGAGAGTCACGTTTTCTAAAGCTCAGCTAGTCATGAACCGCCATTTCTATGGTAATTCTCATGGGATATCTGCCAAGTCACTTGAGAGCTCGATCCAAATTGCAAGAGATGTTCAAACAGATGGATGCTATGAACCCTTCGACCACTACCTACGAAAAAGCCACACCACCCCGAATCTACAAAAACCAGCGACCAGGTCACTAACTAAACAGATCTCGAAAACCTGGAGATTCACACACAGAAACTTTGCCAAGGTGATTGGCAACAACCTTTTTATTTGCCGTGTTCACAATATCGTCAGCCCACCATGCCCAGCGAACAAGTTTACGTGGGTCGTCGATAACCTGAACCTGCCAGTCTGCAAACACATCTATGGTTCATCGGGAATGTGTGAAGTCCCACGTATAACGAACCCCAAAAACTTCATACCGGCATTGCACAGCATAGCCATGGCATCGTATGACCAGCAATTCACCACACGCCACGACAACCAGATCATATCATGCACATGGTGCTTCACGGACTACGAAATACACATCATAAGAGGCAACGAAAACGAGGAATGGGCCCTGAATCTTTGCACATACCACAATCTTGGGAGCTGTCGTTCACCGGATGATGATGCATGGTCCCGATTGGTGCAACCTGTCTACGGGTACATGTTGATTACTCCGGATCAACCCAGAAAGGGAAACCCGGGAGACGTTCGTCTAAGTTGGCTTCAACACAATCGATGCGAAGACCGGGGATCCAGTGGGCTCAGAGCCGAGTGGGCTCTTTCCTTCTATCTCATGACCAAGTCGTGGTTCTGCACGCCTACAGGCGAGTGGGATCAACGTGCCTCTCATGAGAAAGTTTATCGACAGTCGTGCGACCACAATGGATCTTGTTGGCTTTCAGCACGACAAGTTCAGATGATGAAACAAGCTTCGGGGACAATTGGGCCTCATTCTGAAAGCCAGGCCTGAGTTTATCATCAATTGAAACGACGGGTTGCAGCCAACAAGTCGATGTATTTCTCATACCACATGTGGCTGAGAAGGAAAATCTGACCGGATACTGCTCTGCTACCAGCTATGTTAGTGGCGGCTAAATGTACATCTGAAACAGAAAGACGGCCTGGGCAAAGAGAGATTGTCATAATGCATAGACTAATTTGGGCCTGGAGGCGCGGGCATGTGCAGGCGTGCGCGGGTCGCCGAAGAGGGGCACCTTATGCGTGGCTGAGCTGTCGCCTCGTTCTGCGACAGTGACATATCTGGAGGGATGCGGTTGCGAAAGCAGCCCGGCGGCCCCATACGCATAACCATAAGGCTCATCGACTGGGGATACCTTGACTCGTTTGGTGACATCGGGAACTCGGGCGAGAACTTGAGACGATCAGATCCACATTAGCCTTGTGATTAATTAGACACCTCGTTTTCGTTACCGCAGCCACGAGTCACGCTTTATGCCCTCTCACTTTCCCAAGAGGGTGGGCGGTGACATGGAGACAAACGCGTGCTTACTGCTGGTTTTCTCAACTGTATTGCACCGAGTTCTTCACTCATCTTCGCATCCTGGATCGATTTTGGTAGTCTTGAAGAGGCATGCTTTGGATTTTCCCGTCACGTCGGGTAGATAGATTAGATCGCAACTTAATTCGCCTCGAATTTGGCCAGTATACTTAGTCCCGCGACTTTAACTGTATGCCACGTGAACCTGAGTTGCAGACCCGGGCAATTGCAACCGCCCGGGCCGCAGCATACAGTGTAACTGCCACGAATCGTGCGATGCTCATATTTAGCAACAGCACAGGCCAACGGTTTGGGTTTGTCCGAAGTCTATTTGATTATTTCCTTCTCGAATTGATCATCTGGTGGACCGCGGCGCCGACTGTCCGGCATGGCTCGGCCACAGCCGTGATGCTAGCATTCGGGCATTTCATATAAGAATCAAAAGCTGATCCGTCTTCAAGCAGCTGAGACCACCAACCCGCACGGCTATTCATTCTTTTCTTGTTGTTCATAACAACGTTCAGTCATTCATTCATCCCACCACACTCTTTAAAAATATTATCATGTCTCGTCTCATTTCTGTTCTCCTCGCCGGGCTCGCGGCCTCCCCGATCTTGGCTAGCATCTCGTCCCCCAATTATCTCCCCTTCGAGCTCGAAAAGCGTGACTGCGGCTTCAGCTACTGCGACTGCCAACGCGTCCAGTGCTTCCTGGATTTCTGCTTCGACGACCATGTCGACCCCTGGGTCCTGGTCGACAGTGCCTGTACGTCACATCCTTACCTTCTGCAAGCCATGCGGACTCTAACAGAAATTCGAACAGTGAACCCCTACTATGGAGTTGATTGCGGTCAGTTTGACAACTGGCAACGAAACGAGCCCGCAGAGTACTGCAATAACGGCCTCCGCAAGGGTAACGGTCTCTTCTACATCAACCGCAAATTCGGATCTCTGGGCAAGAGCTTCACTGTCGACTACAAGAACGAAAATGCCAACGACCCCAGCCGAGGATCCGTGGCAGCGCGTTGCTACCCTGTACAGGATGTCCAGTGCAAGTGCCACTCACGATACAACGCTGAGAAGCACGACTGCTCGAACACCTGCGGCTAAGCCGGAAGAGAGATGTCGTTTCGAAGCACGAAGACGGAGCGCGCGGCACCTGCAAGACTTGACGATACCCATTGGATCAGATCAATGCTTTCATGTTCGAGTCCGACCGGTGAATAGGAATGTCGGAACAGTCGACTTTGTTCCGTAGAAATGTTATGACATACACTCGTTTATAATTCCAACGATTGGAGAGGTCGATGATTAAAGAAAATACATACTATATCTTTGACAACCAAATTTACGTTACTTGCGTGATTCATCTATATTTTCGAAACTTGTACTACGCGGTTCCTTGTGCAGACCAAGCACACAACCTTCCGGTCACAAGGAAGCCAACATCCGAAGCATCATTCCGTCATCTCCCCGATTTTCGCTTCGATTGCCGACAACGCGTCCAAATCGCTGTTCTCCATCTTCAATTTCATTGCAGCCTTCTTGAACTTGGTGTCCTCCAAGATGCATTCCACGCCCCTCCTAACCTGCTCAGCTGTCGGTGTCTGTGTGCCCAGGCTGAGTCCGACACCTGCATGTACAGCCCTCATGGTGACTTCAATCTTCTCCTCGTTCTCTCCAGCAAGCAAAACTGGAACTCCGTTACTGACAGCATGCGTCAAGGTTCCGTAACCAGCATTGGAAATGAAGACATCTGTGTATTCTAACATCGCATCATAGGGAAGGTAGTCGATGACACGAGCGTTGGAAGGTATCTTGACTTCCACCGGAAGCTGAGCGCCAACAGCTCCTAAGGTGGCTACAACCAGGACATCGGGGCGGTCGGCAAAGGCGTTGATAGCAGGGATAATGAGCTCTGACCAGAGGGTATGGAGGGTTCCTTGAGACACAAAGATGACGTGGCGATAGTTGTGCTCCTGTCTCTTCTCAACTTCGGGCCACCATGAGGGAAATTGGAAGCCCGGCTTCAACGGCTTGCGAGGCAGAACACCGACGAATTGAAGGCAAGGTGGCAAATCGGAAACAGGATACTCGAGGCTTGGCGAGCAGAGCTGAAGGACGGAGTCGTGAGCGGTGTAGAATGACCTCCATATCTTGCCCTCCGGGATGTTCGTGCAGCCGCATTGCTTCAGAGTTTCGTGCCAAGCATCGTACAAGAGCTTCATGGGGCCTTTTTCCACGAGCTCGTATAGTGCCTTATTTCTTTGACGTCCTGCTTCCGTAGAGTCGGGCCAAAGCCCCAGCGACAATGGCCCAGTGTCTTGACTTTCGGCCAAGATTGGCGAGACACCAAATCCAATCGACTTAGGCAGTCTCTTGACCCCATCAGGAAGAGGCCGGCCATACTTGAAAGCCGTGAAACCCGAGTTGAAAACATCTTCGAGAACGATGATTTGTCGGTCGGGATCCCGAGCCTGCAAAACTACCAAAGCTTCTTCAATGCTCTTGGCTCTCGTTGGTTGCATATCCATGAAAATGGCTTCGTACTGCGCTGCAAGTCTTCCGGGGCCCGGCGGGAACTGCGAAGCATCGCGAAAGTTGAGGAATACTGATTCAGTGACTGGGCTTTCCGCGAGAATATACTCAGCGCCAGTCTCTTCAATCTTAGACTGGTAGACTGATGGAGACGAGAATGCCACCTCGTAGCCAACTTTAACCAAGTGAGACGCAATGGTGAATAAAGGATTAATGTGACCATCGATGGGGAACGCAGCCATCAAAAGCAAGGGCTTCTTCGAGCCCTTACCGTCGTCGTATGTCTCAGTCGCAGTCATTGCGTCAGGCCAAATGTGTTCGATGAGCCTGGCGAGGATACAATTTCACCTAGTCGTGGAATACTCGGGGGGATGAGGCTCTGATGTCTCACTATATAACATCTTTTGGGACCGGGCATCCCCCTCCCCGATGGTAAGCACTAACGGAGATGTCGCATTCATCTGGCACCAGTCCAAGGGTGAGATGCAGGCAGATGAGTATTGGTAGGTGGATTATTGCGGGCCACTGCATGATGGTTGCTCTCGATGGCAAAACCACCGGCCGACCGGCTCAGTTTTCGGCATGGTCCTCCGCACCAACACAGCATTGCCTGAAGGTATGCCCTGTGGCACTTTCCCCTCAATTTCAAAAATCCATCATTGATTGCTATGCTAACCCTGCGATAACAGCCCAATATGTTCTTGACACTCGACGATGAAACGTGACACAGCCCTGAGACTGATAGCACATAGGTACACATAGAGTCACTTGGGGCAATTGGAAAGTCTTCCAATCTTTTCCTGAGCACTCTGGATGGCTTGTGCATGATTGATAGTGAAGTCTTACGAAGTGTCACGGGCTAGAGCCCGGCCGAGATCTCCGGCTTTGCCGGAGCAGCTACCGAGACCCGGCTCCGCCGGACCCACTGTTCTGCCGTAGCACACCGCCTAGCCCCGGTATGCATCACCGCTGCTAGGCGCCTATCCCTGTAAAGTCCTTTCTTCCTTCTTCAGCTTAGAATAGTCAATCGACGGCACCTCTACGTTGAACAAGCCTAGGGGCCAGCCCCTTACACGAAGGAATGGAGTTCCCACGGCTGGAATCTTGCCACAGATCGAACCTAAACTACAGAGCTAGTGGAGGAGAGGCTGATTGCAGATGACACGTATATCAAATCCTATAAAAATACAACGAATGAGTGCTCTGGGTCTCGTGTGTAAGGAGCTTCCAAGATTGAAGCTATCAGTAGTATCATTAAATGGCCATGAAGTTTAGTATGGATGTTTTTACACAGGCTCATTCGCAAACTTTGGCTACACATTGTTCCCCCGCCTTATTCACTGTTCAGCTTATTGCCATAACAACGAGGGGACGTCACATGCGCCTATGCGGACCTGTGATGTCTCATTCGGGCGGATAGTGGATACAGAAGACGACGATGACGATGACGATGACAGTAACGACACAACAATGGCAACGGCACCGATAGCAGTATGCAATGGTACTAAAGAAGAAGAAAACGAAGATAATGAGTATGATTACAGAATGATAATCAGACACCCAGTACTCCGTTCACTTAGCTAAAAGGGGCAATTACCTAGTAATTCCAACCTTTCGAAGACAAAACTATTGAAAATTCCGATGGTGAGAAGAATTGTTCAAGGCATCAACTGAGAAACGACGTGGGTGAAAACATATGTTTGATGGTGTCAATCACTACTTCCACTGCCATGATTCAAAGCGACGGTGATGTCCGTTAAGGAGAAGGAGGGCTGTTTGGACGGAACTGACCGCCACACCCTGCCTCAAGGATTCGCATTCTCAACGATCGCTGGCACATGAAGGACTCATTTCGATTCAAAGGTGACGTCTCGCGGTTGGGCTGCACATATCACTTAGTGGGCTCTGAGAAGAGATGCCGACGCGCTCCCTTGGCTTTACTTAAAATTCCATAACATAGCATAATTTGAACTCCAAAGCTCGGCTGAACTCTACCGTCGTATATAATCGCTTCCGATTATTCCTCAAACTGGAACGACGATAAAGAGGCAAACAGCTCGTGGCAGGCTTCTCTTATCCGATCATACGACGGCTGTCACCCAAGTATGGCTGTTGTGGATAATAGGTTCTGGCTGGCTCATTAACCCTGACACCGCCGATGTTGCAGGACATGTGATTCATCACTGGAGTCACCGTGTTTCTGGACCCATCAAGATCAAGTGCTGTATCGGCTACAGCGCCTCCATAGCACCCCCAATATTCAAGCCCGGTTCGGCGCTTCGTTGCCAGCGCCGAATAGATCGAGAAGCCTGGCAACCGCACCCAGGACATTGACCTCATCAAGACCAACAGTTCTTTCGCAGGAGACTTCAGGAACACACCGTTCCGGGGCACTTCTGTCACTGCCAACGGGCTCAATGTCGGTGTGGGTAGCTACTCTGGCGACAAGTACCTCCAGCACTGGGACGGTGATGATGGCGAGAAGGGTGTTCGGATGCTTGAGATGTTTGCTCTTACGGATTACGGCATCGAGAAGAATATATGGTACATTATTGACCACCAGACCTCAACCTTCGCCGGTAATTGGACAGTTACAGATCTGACCAATGAAGACTTCGGCTGACAATTATTGAAACACAGCCTCTCTAGAGCCCTTGTTCTCTATGTCGCCAACGCTAGCTTTGTGTCCGTCGGTGTCGCCGATCGGGGACCATGGGAAGGGTTCAACCCCAAGAGAGTGGCGACGACAAGGGCTTCTTTGGTGTTCTCAAGTTGGTGCAGTGAGACTTAGATCGGTTGAGTTAACAGTCTCACCTTTTATCGGTCGTATTAGGGCACCTATCGGCTCTATCGCCGGAGGAATTCCCTCCACATTCGCTGGCGCCGAGAATGCTGCGATGGATGGCAAAACCTCCGACACTGTCGAAGGTATCATTAGCTCTGGAGCTACCAAGGGTGTTGTGCTGGCTGAAGCATCCCTCCAAGCCTTGTCGAAGGTTGAACACGATCCCGGGTCAGCACTGAGCAGAGATACTAAGGGTCATCGAGTCTGAGTCCCGCTCGTTCAGGCCTAGACTTGATGCCGTTGCATGCATCGCTAGTCCTCGCCTGACCGAATGCGGACTTCGTTTGTCTCATCGGCAGTTAGCTCGCATCCATCAGCAGGGCGGTGGTCTTCATAGGGAGGAGTCAGAACTCCAGCACACTGGCAGCAATACTGAGTCCGCTCTCGAATTTCCCGGCCCTAGTAGCCACGAGCACGCCACCCGACTTCTCTTCAAGCTTGTTGCCGTTACCGAGGCCGCTCTTTAGTTTCTCATAATCCTCCCTCAAGAGAAGATGAATCGACTGCACATTAAGCCCTTGGCGAAGCAAGCTTCTTCGATGTGATCAAGTTTGGCTTGTAGGATATTGGGCCTGCTGTTTTTAGCTAAGAAGGCAGTGTGCACCGCTGTTCTTGTCATTGTTGATGAGCCCTCAAAGAAGGTCAAAGGGTGCCGTCAGCGCAACTCTGTACAACTGATTATGGCAACAACTGCAACGAGATGGGCCGTGCTAATACTGGTTAGCCGGAGTAGTCTATCAGCGAAATGCTCGCTGCATCCGCTCACGGCTACAAGACACCGAAGTTGAGCAACAACCCTGCCGTTGACTTGAAAAGTTGAAATGACGGAAGACAACATCGTTGCCGCCTCCGCCGCGTCTGAGTCGACCCTCGGAGACATCAATTGCCAAGTCTCGTCAGAGCACCTGGTTGCTTTCGCTTCAGAAGCGAGAGTCCTTCAACTCGGGCGATGACGGACGGCTTCTAGACAACTTAATTGGCCGTTTTTGCTAATTATGTTGTTTTGGGCAATTCGCATGACACTTCCATGTACTGATGAGGCAAGGAAGTCGCTCCCATCTCCTCCCGACTTTCCAGACTATGATCACATCAACGGCTACTGGGATTCTTACCATCGTTGGCTTTTCAACTCGACTTCCCGGCTGTGTAATGTCTGTAGCCATGCGGGTTGGTGACTTTTACCCTCTAATTACTTTTTCACTTTTGTTTGTGCTTGATGTTGGATATTTGTTGTGGTCAGTCGTTCGTTTTTGGATGCTGGGCAAAGAAATCGGTTGATCGGCGGTTCCGGTTTATGGTACCAGCGGTAGACTGCTCAATTTATTCTGTCCTATAATATATCTATTCGACCCCTTAAATCAATGGCCAGGATCTTGTGACACTAGCCTTCTCAGATGCGTGACTCGTTGACAACCCAGGGCGGGGAAGATAAGCGATAGTGCGCTCTATCATTCGCACTTTGGGTTTGTCCGTCACTGGGCCGGTGATTACGATCTTTATGCTGCCTTAACAAACAAGGAAGGCACGGTGCCGATTTGTGGGGTTGGTTGAAGATGGAATAAGGTTTGACAAGGTTCATCGACATCTCGTCGGCGATGCCCGCACACCAGCGCCGGCGCCCACACTCCTGCTCATCTTCAGAACAGAGCAATGGACAGAATGACATTGCCTGATCCTGTTGAACGAAGTGCAATGGAGTTTCCCAAGGTCTCATGTTTGGCTGCCCGCGGGAAACACAGTCGTGCATCGACCAGATGGCACTGGCCAAGCAACACCAAGCAGCGCGACGGTTATCTTGAGTCAAACATGCCTTAAGACGAACCGGTAGAGTGGAACTGCCCCAGGATATAGAATGACCAGGCGCCGACTCCGACGGTCCCGGACACGAGTGCGCCCTACGCAAATGCAACGCTGTGAATGGGGGAAAAAGCAGCCTCAGTCAACGGACCAAGCAGCCTTAATTCAGTTTTAAGATCACTACATGGATCGTCGAAAGCCTATTGCCGGCAATTGAATCAACATACCCCACTTCTAGCGGGCGACCGACTCATCTGCGATTCCGATTGGGGTGTTTAGACTTTATGTTTGCAGAGCTAAAAACGTTCCGCCCGCTGACAACGTGAAGGGCCCCCCGAGCAGGTAGGCTTTCTGCAGGTGAGTGCAACGGTAACTGTGTTAGTCGGCAAAGGGAGGGGCGGAAGGCACTCGGGTTCGTTACCACGCCGGGGCGGGAAGAATGCCTGATGGCTCGTGTAAGACAGACTAGCTCTAGTACGGACATCGGACGGCCTGTTGCTGTGAGACTTGAGACAAAGGTTGTCCGACCTGAAATGAGGGGTTCGCGAACATTGACGACGACAACGACTGCATTCCTGCCGTGATTCCCTGAGTATGGCGAAGAAACATCATCCGTCGGCCGGGAAAGAAAGGTGGAAGATCTTGTGCTCTTTCGACCGTACTTTCACTCTCATGACCACTCCCAAGCCTGATTGTAGATTGGGACACACTCTGTAGCTTCGGCCATTCCGTGCTTCCCCATATCGTCTCTCTCCCATCTCATCTCCTTTGTACCTGCGTCTCGTTCCACTGCATCCACCAGCGATTCTTGCGGCTGCTTCTCGTCTGCAGACTGCACCCCGGAGGTGTAAGGCGGTCGTCCACACCCCCGTTTCGTTTGACTACAAAACATATCTCATCCCGGGCTCTTCCTCCCGCCTGTTCGTCTTCTGCCCATGAACCACAATGCTTCCGTTCGTTTCGCTCGTTTGTTTCCTTTCTTGCCTGGCCCAAGTTTCTGCTTGGGCCCCGCGTACCAGCGGACATGGTGCTCCAGGGCACTATGGAGGTATGCAAACGCATGACGCCAGCTTTACACCCGACCATATCTTGCGGGTCACTCAACAGAACGTCTCAATTGGTTGCCAAACACGGGAGTCGGTTGTCGTTAATGGCACTCTTTACGGCCCAGCACTTAGGCTCCCGCCCGGACAGAGGAGTTGGATTAGAGTATACAACGACATGGAACACCACAACACTACCATGCATTGGCACGGACTCAGCATGCGCATGGCGCCCTTTTCAGATGGCACTCCTTCTGCCAGTCAATGGCCCATCCCACCGGGTCGCTTCTTCGACTACGAGGTTTACCCTCTAAAGTCTGAGTCCGGTACTTACTTCTATCACTCGCACGTGGGCTTCCAGGCTATGACCGCCGCCGGTCCTTTGATCATTGAGGATAGTGCGGAACCTCCTTACGCATACGACGATGAGCGAATCATCATGCTTTCCGACTATTACAACAAGACCGACACTCAGATCGAAAAGGGATTGACTGCATCGCCGTTCGTATGGTCGGGTGAGACCAATGCGGTCCTTATCAATGGCGTTGGGGTTTCCGTCGACGAAACAGCTGGCCAAAACGGCTGCAAGCTGCCTATCATCAACGTTGAGCCTGGAAAGACTTACCGTCTGCGATTCATTGGTGCCACGGCCATCTCTATGGTGCAACTGGGCATTGTGGGCCACGACAACTTCACCATCATTTCTGCTGACGGCTCATACACCAAGCCACACTCCGAGAACATCATGCAACTGTCTTCCGGTCAGCGCTTTGATGTCATCTTCAAGGCAAAGACCGAGGAGGAGCTCAACGGAACCGGCGACTTCCTCATCCAGATGGAGACAAAGGACAGGCCGAAGGTCTACCAAGGCTATGGTGTCCTGCGATACTACAAGGCCACAACTCAGATTAACAAGGCGCCTGCGACTCCTCCTTTGACATTCTCCACGAAGCCCTATGAATGGGCCGAGTACGCGTTGGAGCCTCTGGTGCCCAACAACTTTCCAAAGGCAAGCGAGGTGACGCGCACCATCAACATCGACAGCCGACAGTTGTCCACGCAATCAATCATCTGGCAGATTAACGGACTGGAATGGAACGAGACTTCGTCACCGTACCCTGGCGACAAGCCGTATCTCGTCAACATCTATGAGCAAGGAGAAGCCGCGATGCCAAACTACACAGCTGCGTTGAACAACAACGGTTGGGACCCAACAACATTGACTTGGCCTGCGAAGCTTGGCGAGGTAAGTAATCCTTACTGGTTGGCTTCTGTGACATACACTAACCAATCTGCAGGTTCTTGAGATTGTCTGGCATAACACTGGTTCCCTCGTCAACCAAGGTGGTGGCGTCGACTTCCACCCATTCCACGCCCATGGTGGACATTTCTGGGACATTGGAGGCGGCAATGGAACGTACAACCAAACGGAAAATGAGGAGAAGCTGAAAAACTACAACCCGGTCAAGCGAGACACAACGAACCTTTACCGATACGGAGAAAAGACGACATCTGGCGCTAACGCTGGCTGGAGAGCGTGGCGTTTGCGCGTAGAAGACGCCGGCGTCTGGATGGTATGTTTCATTCTTCTCGGCTCCTCGTGAGACACGGAACTAACGAACATTCTAGATCCACTGCCACATCCTGCAACACATGGTGATGGGCATGCAAACTGTCTGGGTCATGGGAGATTACAAAGACATTGCCGTCTTGCCACTCTTGGATACGGCCGGGTATCTGGAGTTTGGCGGCAACTCGACGGGCAACTCAACAGACGCGCCGACCGTAATGCATTTCTTTGAGGCGGATGAATAAGCGTAATCATGAATTCATAGACATATTTTGATATCCATAGAGCTCACTACCATCATGGGGTTTGAAGAGCACACAGAGTACGACATCACAATCAATCGTGGGCCCGCTACAGGGATCCAATTTCTTCAATTGTTGAATCATGTTCAAGCCGTCGTGCACGTTTCTTGGGGTGGAACTGTTACTGGTGTCCTGAACCCAAAACACTGACTCGTGAGCGCAAACCACGAAAATCTCAATGTTGAACATAAAACGGTGTGAGCCGTGATGCTTGGCATTGGCCAAGAGACGGGATCTTTGATTTGATTGTTTCTCTCTACCTCTAGTCGACGCCTGTCCAAGATGGGCATGTCTCATTTGGTGGTGCACTGTGCCTCCAGCGCGGCAGGCATCTTGCTGTTCCTCGCTGTCTCCGTGAGTAGGCAACTTCCCTGACAAGGACACTAATTGAGTGTTCATAGGCGTTGCTTTACGGCGTCGGTCGCGCCGTTTACTACATCTACTTCCATCCGCTGCGGCATTATCCCGGCCCTCGATTGTGGGCAATCAGCCGCCTTCCCTGGAACCTCGTCAATCTCAAAGGAACCTTAGCCTTCAGAATTCGGGAATTGCACGACCATTACGGCCCAGTGGTTAGAATTGCGCCAGATGAGCTATCATACACCAGCTCCACCGCCTGGAAGAAGATCTACGGTCAACGATCCCCCGAGTTTTCAAAGTGCTTCGACGGCCGTGGAATCGCTGGCCCGAGTGTGACCAACCCAGCTATTCGCAATGGCGGGATTGTTACCGCTGATCAAGAGCCACATGCCAGACTCCGGAAAGCTGTGTTGCCAGCATTTAGCGAGCGCGCACTAAGGGAACAAGAGGAAATTCTGCAACTCTACGCCAACAAGCTTGTAGATCAGCTACGATCCTCCAGCACGAGCGGCGCCCCACAGGATTTGGTCAAGTGGTTCAGTCTGGCTGCCTTTGATATTATCAGTGATTTGGCGTTCGGCCAGGCCGCTGGCTGTCTCGACGATGCATCCCAGCCATGGCTCCAGGTTATCGGGACCAGAGCTCAGGGCATTGTTCGGTACCAATTTGCGATTCATTACGGCTTGGAAGGGTGGCTTGAGTGGCTCGCCCCGAAGGCGCAGAAACTGGCTCTCAAGAAGCATGGTGAACTCACAGCTGGGAAGGTCAAGCGAAGGCTTCAGGCCCCCGAGAACAAGAAGGATTTCATGAGCTACATTCTGGAAAATTCACAAGCGGACCTGAGCAATGCCGACCTCGTCAGAATGGCATCGGCTTTTATTGTGGCTGGCAGCGGCACTGCTGCCACTGCGCTGTCTGGCATCACGTACTTTTTGTGTCAGAGTCCTGAAAAATACTCAAGATTAACACAAGAGATCCGTAACGCCTTTACAAGAGAAGAGGAAATCACGATGACTTCGACCGGTGAGCTGCGATATCTCAAGGCGGTCATTGAGGAAGGGTTGAGAATCTATCCCCCCAGCCCCAGCGCTCTGCCCCGTTTCGTGCCTGGTGCTGGCGAGGAGATTGATGGCAAATGGGTTCCCGGAGGAGTATGTCCATACTTAGCCCATAAATACTTGCGTGAAGACTGCTAACAAGATCGGCTTGGCAGACCGCAGTTGGAGTTCATCAACTTTCAGCTGCTCACTCGGGATTCAACTGGTCACACCCCAGACAATTCATTCCTGAGCGATGGATGGATGAAGACTTTAGCAAAGACGACAAGTCTGCCAGTCAGCCATTTTCATTTGGTCCGAGAAACTGCATCGGCAAGAGGTAAGAGAATTGCAATTCGCCCAAATTAGAGATTTACTGACAACACCGCTAGCATGGCATATGCAGAGTTGCGCATTGTTTTGGCTAAGATTCTATGGAGTTTTGACCTTGAGCTTGTCGACATGGCTGAAGACTGGGTGAGCAAGCAAAAGATCTACCTCATCTGGCAGAAGGTGCCGTTGATGGTTAGGTATCGCCACAGGGTGTAACTAAGAATTATATATATTAATACAACAGAACATGCCTATCCATGAACCCCTGATGACAGTGATATCCATATTATGTGGCTATATTCTGAGCGTAAAACACCAAGAGAAAGCCGCCATCGTCACTTTTCTCATGCGTATCTATTGCTAATCTGGAACACGCAGTTCAGTGGAGGTTTGCTATCTGAGCGGATGGAGGTTGATAATGACGGACGACGACGGCGGGGGACGACGGCGGGGAACAACGGGGGACGGACAACAATGACAACGACAACAATGACAACGACAACAATAACAACGACAACAATGACAACGACAACAATAACAACGACAACAATAACAACGACAACAATAACGACAGAAATAATGGAAATACTGATTAAACTAGAATGCAGGCATAATATGGTTCTCCGACGAAGAAATCAAGCTAGGAGTATCCCCTTAGATAGTAGAATCTGAACAGCATACTGAGGAACAAAGTCCCATTATAGTCTTAGCCTATTATCGTAGATTCGTCAAAACGTCAGTAGTGTCATGCTCTGAGACCTATATTTGTGGAATATGTACCCTGATGGCAGAAAGGTTAATTCTGGGGGACCCTGGAGGTTTTGCCCGTATATGTTCAATGCGAAGCCACACGTGCATTCTACAAAAAGCCTTCTGGCCCTTGAACTTTTGTTTCACTCCTTTCTCCGCCTACAGTCATCTTTCACCACGATTGTTTGTTCCTCTTCACCCAATCTCGTTTGCAAGTCCCGCGATCCGCCCGTTTGTGGCCTAGTCCTTTCACAATGCGGTTACGTTCTGGAGTAGAATTACCCCAGCACGCCCATCCCCGAAGGGATACGACACGGGTTATTCAATGGACGGCAATCCCACCGGAGCTTCAGCTAATGATCTTGGATGAGGTCGGCAGCTTGGCCCAGGGAAAGCATTCCCTAGCCAGATTGGCAAGTGTATCTCGGCAATGGCAGATATTTTTCGAACCTCAAATATGGCAGACCTTGAACTTCCAATCGTCTACTCTTGATCGTACTCTCATGAAACGATACATTACAGATGCCAGAAAAACACTAGTCAAGAAGGTCTCCTTGCACGTGTGGCTGAGAGAATACTCTTGTGACAACTGCGATCAACCAGAAGACGCACGCACAGTCACCTTGAACGATGCGAGTTTCATCAGACAGTTGACCACACTCTTCTCTGTACTTTCAACTTGGAAGACAGGAAGCTTGACACTCGAGCTCAGCGCCAGCTCACCGAGCGACTCACAGCACCAGCGTCCAGGAAAGTGTGAAGCTCACAATCGACCGACATATTCTCTTCGGAATGCCACAGAGCGGTTGGTCGGCAACCTCCTACACGTAGGACGTACCGCCAAATCATACTTTCCTAGAGCACCCGTCGTTCAAGAATTTTCCATCCGACAAACCTGTTATCGCAGCCTCTCAGCAATGTCTATGGTAGACATGCTGCACAGCCTGCCGGAAGTCAACTGTATAAACTACGAACCGTGGCTTGCAGTTACACGGCCAGGGCAGGCTGAGAGGGACAGAGCGAACGAAGCACTGTTCAGAACTGTTAATGACTATTCGATGATTCAAGCGGTGTCTTTATAGGAGGCACAGTCTCGACGGCTTCACAAACAGCGATACTATGCCAAGGAAACAAATGACGGTTTGACCTCGGCAGCAGTCAGTGCCAGCTATCATCTCCGAAGGCTCGCAATATCCCACGCAATCGATGCGAGAGACTTTTTCAAGCACTGCAATATGCGGATCGGGGGTTCTGCCAGTTCACCGCAATCCCAATCAGCTGCGTCCTGGCCCAAACTCACCGACTTGGTACTTACTTGCCAGATCGAACAATGCTTCAGTCTACACAGCATAGCAAACCTTCTTCAAGCAGCAAGTCAAGCAGCTATATGCATGCCCCGTCTCAAGACTATGGAAGTCTGGGCAGCGGGTGTGCACAAAGGATTTATGTTTAGGTATGATGTGCTGGGCGAGAAAGCCAAACTCACGATATCTGCAACTTTTCGTGTAGAATCACCCACCATGGTCACGTCATCGTGGGAAGCGGTATCAAAACAACACGGAAATCGAGATTTCGAATGCGAAGTCTTATGGATCGACCCGGCCACTTTGAATAAGCACCATGATATTTGCAGACACCTTAGGTTACGTCACCTGCTTCGACAATGGAAGTAACCGTCGTGTTTGGTAGGCCTCAGGTAATGTCATCCAGAGTTTAGTTCTAAGCTGTAGCCCAAAATACTGTACTCTTCAGCGGTAGGCTGAGAAAGTAGGGCTAAGGTGTGAATATCAGCCCTGTACTCGACTCAAATTCCGAACTTTTCCACTGGTGAATTATTCTTAAGAAACTCTCAGGAGAGTGTGGCGTCTTTCAGTCTTTCTCCTTTTGCCTGTTGACTGATGGCCGTGCAATCCAATACAGACTTCCATGTGTTACATAACATATGGCTGGTAAGCCGTCCCATTCCTTACCGCTGTGCGGTACAGCTTCTTGTTCGATCGATGCAGGTAGAGCTTCAGACCCATGGCGCTCACGCAGGCGATCACGCCCATAACCATCATCATGATGAACGCCAAACGATACCGAGGCTCGTCAGAGTCGACAAAGAAGTAGGGAGCAATCAGATTGCCGATCTGACCCAAAACGTTGACGAGTGCGACGGAAATGGCACGTTTCTCGGGGGTTCTGCCCATCGTATTGGAGGTCCAGGTGCTGATCAAGGGGTTGGCGAAGTACATGCCGCCAACGTAGATGAAAGAAGCACCATAGCGGGCGTTGCGGTTCTCCGTAGCGAGGCAAATAATGTAACCGATGCACCCAAACGCAATGGGTCCGGCAAAGTGATATCCACGCTCCTTGGTCTTGTCGGAGTGCTAGGCATTGACCAGGGACCCAGCGGCGGCAAAGATGTACGGGGGCGCGGTGAGAACAAGAGTGATTGTGTTGTTGTAGCCAAATCCGCGAACGATAGATGGGAAGAAGTTGGAGAAACCGTACGCAGCTGAGATGCCGATGTTCATACCGACGAGAAGCCACATCTTGTAGTCAAAGACGCTCATCTTCAGTCCGTGCCATACACCAGTCTTGGCCTCCGCAGTAGAGACTCGGTCAGCAAGGATGCGGGCAGCGGCGACTTTGCGCATGTCTTCAGTCATCGACCAGCGAGCACTTCCGGTGGTGGAGTCTGGATAGTCGGGCAGAATGAACAGAGCGATCATGGCAAGTCCTGCACCGGTGGACGCGAGAACGATGAAGAGCCACTGCCATCCAGCCAAGCCGTACGACCCTTCAAGTGTACCGAAGACAGCGGCAGCAATGAGTCCGGCGGTGCAAAAGGCGAGTGTCTGGCCAGTGTATAGAAGGGCACATCTGAGTGCCATCTCCTTCCTTGTGTACCAGCAAGACATGACATAGATTGCCTGCAACCGAGATCATTAGTAGAAGAAACTGCTGAAATTGACTTCATACGTACACCAGGAAACAGAGGTGCCTCGACCACTCCCAGAAAGAATCTCACGGCAATAAGCCCTTGGTAGTTCCTTACACCACAAGTGGCAGCGGAGACGCTTGACCAGACCAGCGCCATGCAGCACAGGTACAAGCTAGGCCGCACCTTTCCGATGATCATGTTTGAAGGGATTTGACCAAGAACATAGCTGCCAGTCATTAGTAAACGAAAGAGCTTTCTGGGAGTAGGAGAGGACTCACCCGACACTGAGAATGGAGACAGCAGTGCCGTATTGATACCCTTTCAGGTCCAGGTCCTCGTCAAGGCTACTGAGTCTAGCCTGTCTGAGATGCGATGTGCGTCAGCTTGGAACCGAATGGCGAAGTACGGTGCTAGGAGTCTTCTGACTTACGCGATGGAGGCACGGTCCAAGTAATTGAACAGATACAAGACCCAGAGGCATGGTATAAGAGTCATGTCAAGGCGTTTGACGACCTGCTTCTCTAGTTCTCTCCAGTTTGGGATGCCCAAAGCGTCGATCTGCTCCTCTGGAGAAGGAAGAAGCTCCCCCTTTCCGTCTCCATCATTTGCCTCAATGATTGACGGTTCCTTGTTGACCTCCTCTGGACGGTTAGTCTCGCCGGCACCTGACGGAGCGGTACCTCCATTATGCTGGGAGGGCTTTTCTTCGGCGACCATATCTTGCAAAGGAACTGAGGTTGACGAGGATTGGGGATGAGATGAATCACAAGACAAAGTCAAATCAAAGAATAAGAACGCAAAGCGCTCCTTATAAAGAAAGGGAAGGAAAGATAGACGGAGAAGAACAGTTAGCATCAGTGGAGGCTGGACCTCGCTTCGCATTACCCCGTCTCCCCATATCTCTCCGCTTCAACCCTCCTCATTTTCCCCAGACCCCGCCTCCAGATTTGAGATGCTCCACGCGCAGTTTCCTCAACAAATGGAGCCTTTTCCAACGCGGATGTCGACTTGCCAACCAAGACCACATGAAAGTGATCGTCTACCACGCTCGTCTCCACAAGTCCCACTGATTTCTTTTCCGATATCTTCCCATCATCCGAGGTTAACTAGTCGTTGATTATCTTGCAGGTATTTGGCTACAGCGGGCTCATCTAAGTGCAGTCCCCATCGCGAAGCCGTCCTAGAGTCTGGGCGGGCTCGGCGTGCATATCGCAGAGCCGCTGAGAATTGGCCATACACGTCTTCTCTAGGGCCAAGATGGTAAGACATCCGACGCCTCGACCGACTTGAAAGTCGGAAACGGGGAGAATTTCAACATTCGTCGAATGAAGACTAGGAATGGTTGGAGGAGAGGAGCGCGGCGGGCGGGCCAAGATGGCGGGCCAAGATCTCCAAGACTCCAAGACTTCTTGGTGCTCGGGAGTTGACCGAAGCACCTCAGCATAAGATAGAATCTGGCTCGATGTTTAACTTGGCACGGAAGCTATGATCGCGCCCAGCAGGGCCGCCTTGGAAATGGGCAAGGGTTGAATCCTACTGTCTGCACAGGGAGGCCTAGGAGATGCTCCGAATTATGGGACAGCATATCTCGGAAACCATTTGAAGCACCGACCGCTTCGCTACCTCTGGGGATTCCCTCGCCATGGGACGCGATTTCTTTTCAGATTTCAGATCTTTCCATGTTCGAGGTAATTCGTTCCCATTTCAGTTCCGCCACGTCTTCTACGATCGAAGGTTTGCCTCGATTTTGCGAACAACGCATCTAAAGCTGCATGCAATGTTACTGAATTGCTTCACAGTTCGTCACTTCCCCACTCCACTTCAGAAGGCGGATGAGCCAAGTCGAAGGAGATCGGGACAGGTCTCGTCTTCCTTAGCGCTCTGCCATCTTTCCCAACAGCCTCTGCAATGACGGCGATATGGTCGGACACAGCTACTCCACGAAACTTGGCGTGGGTCTCGAAGCCCTCGCGCTCAACTTCTCCCAGCAGATCTTCCCTGGAACCCGCCGCAGAGCGGGCGTAGAGCCTCCACGAGGCAGCCTCCGTATCTCCGTTCCACGAGACGTAGACATCCAAGTCACCACCTCGAGCACCTTTGAAAGCCACAATGGCGGGTTCCTCGGCAGGCGTTCCGGTCCAGTCGTATCTGAAGCCACGATAACTCTGGGTAAAGATGCCCTCGGGAGCGGAGTCGAGGTACGCGTGGAACAAGACCTTTCCCTCATGGCTGTACTCCGTCACCGCGCCCGACTGGCCCCAGTTGATAAAGACATTGTCGTTTGGCAGAATCTGCAAGCTACCTTGCGTGTGCGCCGACAAGCCATCCGGAGCGTCGTATGTGTCAATCGCCTTCGCAGTGCCGTCGGTGTGATTCAGCTGATAGATACGACCCCGCGAGAACGCGTTAGTCTTTTGGGGCGCCGAGTGCGCTCCATTGTCAAACAGCGAGATAGTCTCAATCTTTCCTTCTGCGGAACGGCTGCGAAATCGCGCGTGGTGTTGATAGCCAAACACATCGTCGCTGGCTAGCGTAAACGATGACCCTCCATGGAAGCCTCCGAGTTGCCAGATGATCTCGCCGCTGGTACCGTTGATCTTGAAGACAGCTGCAACGTTTCTTGCTGATATGAGATAATTCCCTTCGTCGTCCTTATCGACGCTGTTGATGTGGAAATAATTCCAAGCATCCGTCTCACTTTTGCCACTTCCAGGCAGACCGGCACCAAAGTCGAGTGGGAAAGCGCTATCTGTGAAAAGAGTAAGCTTTCGTTCACTGTTTTCATCCCGGTTTTAATCACTTACATCTGGGATCAACGTGGTCGAGGCTCTCCCACTCGAAAATGACGTCCCCGGTGTCAATGTCAATCTCTGAGAAAACAATTAGCAGCCAAACCGAGACGTAAAGAAGAACGGCGTACCTTGAAACCCCCCTGAGAGAATCCAATTCTGCTCCGCAGTCCCTCCCCATGGCTTCAAAGACACGGTCCGCGGGATCGGCGTCTCTACCAAGGCCGTCTTCCCGTCAACAAGTCGGAACTCGTGCGCCGAGACGAGCCGATGCGATCCGACCTTGACCACCTTGGCAACTTCATAGTCGGGCCCGAGGAGGGTATGGTAGCCAAACATCCTGCCATGCTTTCCATCCAACGACCCTTGGAATGCACGCAGATACGGCTTCCCGTTCCAAGTATCGGGGCGGAAGTTCGCGACCCATCCGGAATGGTACCCCACGCCAGACCAGACCAATTCTCCATCGTCTTGGAAGATGTAAGCTCCCGGCTGCACAGGCCCACGGTGGCCTTCTTCGAAACCCTCATAGGGTGCCACAAAGATGAAGCCCTTCTCCACTGCATGACGGTCAGCTGGAACCGTGATGTTGAGTCTCGGAGCGGCAAGTTCGGGGCGGGATCGGAAGCGCCAGTCAGCGGCTGCAAGAGACGCCAAGCTGAGGCATGCGACTCCCGGCGTGAGCTTCATCCTGTAATTATTCTCAAGTTTAGGACTTTTACGACGACTCAATCGAAGACAGCAGTTGATGTTTTGTGAATCTGGACGAAGTCCTGAAAACTTTCGTCCCGACTTTTAAGCAAGAAAGTCTTTGACTAAGCCAATGAGCCGAAAACGCAAACATCAGTTGATATGGCGCAAGAGCTTGATGAATCCAGCGATGCCGCAATCCAACCCCAACATCGCCGGCTGAATCGGTTCGGGCCGGTCGTCGCACACTCGGAAGCCGTGCCGCTGTTCTCGTCATCTCATGACGTGCTCTCAGCCGAGCGGATGATGAACGGTGACACACTACCATAAGCGCGGAGATTGATTGGTTCGATGAGGTTCTTACATCCTGGGGTACCATGCCCCTGTCCGATGCACCTCTTCCGAGTTCCTGCGACATCCGCCGCATCTCAAGGTGCTCGCCGGAGCGCATCCGCGATCATGGGGTCGAACCTTCATGTCTCCAGCTGCCTACTTGTGCGGGCGATAGGGACGACAAGGGCAACTGGAGCGACTAGAACAGCCAAGACAACGGGGACCGATAATAGCGACGCTAGACACCAGTCATAGGCATGATGAAGATAATCAATCTCATAGGACGTTGAAGCTCTCGGGTTACGATGACTCTGATCGAGGACGTCAAACGTGTCTACAAGATGAACAAGTGCATCGCCGGCAGACTCGAGTTGTTCCTAATGTGATGCAAAGTCAGCTTTTACTTACCCATCATACAATTCACATCCCACAATCACAATCACAGCCATCATCTTAACATGCACAGGTTTTGAATCTCAACCGGGTATATTATCCAACAGCCCCTCCACCCTTCCTCTCCCCCTACTTCAAAACCACTCTAAAGCGCGCAAGCCTCGCCGGTGTTCTGGGCAGTACCCAGCTTATCATCGCACGCAATATCAAATCGGCTCTGCGCCAAAGCGTTCGACTTGGCGATACAGCAGATCTAAACCCCCCGAGTCAGCATCTCTCTCTCTGTCTCTAGCCTCTCAGCTCCAGGTCATAACTTACTCCTCTGCCGAAATCCTTTCCACCGGCGCCGGTGCAGATACTTCCGTCCGTCATCACGTTGTTGCTGATGTCTCTGCACAGGAACGTCGAGGCCTGCGCGGCAGCGAGGCTGACGAACATGGACGCGGCAGCAGCAATCGTGAACTTCGTTTTGCAGGTTTGGGTATATCGTAAAAGCTTTAAAGCAAAGGTAAACAAAGAAAGACTGGCGATCAACGCTGTAGTGTAGGTGACTGAATGAAGATGCAGTGTGAACTTGAGATGAACCAACCGTACCTCCTCAAGGTCCCAGTTCATCCGTTTTATACATCGTCAACAAAGTCGAGTCAAGTCATGACAAGAAGGACGGACAACTGATGGGTCTCCCCGCCTCGTCTATTCCCATGGACCCGAACGACCCGCATTCCGTCCGCTACGACACTGGACTGCTGCACACGCGCGCGCCGAGTCATTCCCCCCAGGCCGCGCCACCCCGCCGGTACACGTCTCAGACGTCTGAACTGGGTCCCTGAAACATTGACAACGGCGACAGCGAGAGCTTCTCCCCTGTCGCTGCGCGCATCTTCATATAAGGCCAGCAATCAGAGGGCGGCCTCGCGTGAATCGTAAATTGGAGCCCCGGTCTGGATGCATCAGCTTGTTCCAGAACGTTGGCTTCTCTCGAAATAAAGTTCACGATAACCTTCCGAGTTAAGCAGCAAACTAGCCGGAGAAATCCACACGAGCTACCGGACGTTGCGTCGTCACGGAACTCTCCACTCAGTGATCACCCGAGATACGTAAAAGTCCAATAGCAGAAACGATGTATGAGCTATGAAACTAGCTCATCAATACACACTCTCTTTATCCCAGAATCCATCCGTTGACCCCGTCTAATAGAGCCATGCAACCCAGTTGGATATCATCGTCCACGCATGCCTTCATAACCGTACATCTATGAATGACCAAGCCCACTTTACACGACTACGACGGAAAAGCCTGCTGTTCAAGTATGCTACGTTGCCTCTATCGTCGTAATCCTCGCCTTCGTCTCTCTTGTTGTCCTCGTCCGTCTCTGGCGTCCTGTTTCGTCCGGCGCCTCTTTAGGGCTCTTTAGGCAAAGTAGCTCTTCCACAACACACCCTCCAGGTCCTCAAGCTGTTCCTGAGTGAAGTACTGTAACTGTTAGCTTGACGTACGAAGTAATCCATGACATGCCGACGTACCTTCTGGTCCACGCTCCAACTGTCCTGTCTGGTCTTCTTGAAGTCGGAAAGAATTGCCTTGGTGGCTTTACCGACGACTCCGGGATCGCTAGCTGCACGGGTCGCCAGAATTTGTAGGACTTCGGGCATCCAGGACGGGGGCGGGGTGGCGTACGGGAATGCCTCGATGAGTGCACCCAGACCAAGGACAGCCGCATGCCTGCGGACGATCTGCTTAGTGGTGTCGACCGGCGTCTCGGTACCCGGGAGCTTCCGCTTCGGCATGGGGTTGAGGCGCAACTCATTCTCGTAGCGCTTCTTCAGAAGCTGGATGGTAGGATCGCGGATGCGCTTCGGCGAACACCTGATCATGCCGGCCAAAGTGGCAGAGGCGCAAGATCTCACTTCGAGCTGCGCATCGGCCAGCATGTCACTGACAGCGTCAAATAAGATGTCCCGCTGCTTCTTCTCAATGAGGAACAAGCGGCGGAAGTAGATGACTTGCATGTTGACCATGGATCTTAACCGCTGGTGCCAGCTGGTCGCAGACTTGCCAATCCTGACTAGGGCATCAATGAAGGGGCCATCTTCGCCTACACGGAAAGGAATATTGGGCAGGTGGCGGTAGACATGGTAGGCAAGACGCATCAGCTCGGGGTCTTCTTTGACATCCATCATGTGGAGCAGCTGCTCCATGTACGGCTCCGGGAAGAAGGGCATCAGCTGAGTACACTCCTGAGACGACAGCGTACTGTCCAGCCAAGTCAAGACCGTCTTCGATCCGGAGGTGTAGGAGGACGGCGTTTGCTGGCCTGGCGTACGTTCTTTACGCCACTTCTCGAGTCGATCGAAGATCTCGCGCATGGTAGCTTCGAACTCCTCGGTACACTTGTAAGGGCGAATTCCCAAAGACGAGGCCTCCTTGTTTGCCTCCAGCAAGCGGTCGACGTTCTCAAACGATTCGTGGTACCTGGTGCGGTAGATGGTGGCAATGACCCGGCCCATTGCCTCGCGTACGGTCTTGTACGGGTGGTCGATATGAGCCAGGAAGTCTTCGAGGATCGGCTTCTCGTGACGGAAGTGCCAGCCGGCGTCAGTAATGATAAACTCGAGCACTTGCACCTTGCTCGACTCCTTGAACGCGGCGTTGGATGACATATCCAATCTAAAGGCACTAAGGGTATCGACCAACTCGTGAGATCGACGAGGGTCCTTCGGGTCGACGGTTACATGCAGGCAGGAGACCCAGTACTGGAGGTTCTCTGGCGTAAGGTCCTCGTTAAGAACCTTCAGCATCAACGTTGCTGCGAAGCCCCACACCTTGTCACGGAATTCGAGGGGGTCGTCACTAGACCCCGCCATTAGTGCTGCCAGAATCTCTGATGTAGCCCGGTGCTGGTGCTTGTCGCTGCCGTCGCCGTATACATCTGTAGTGAGCTCCTTGACGTCGTCCAGCGTGATCTCTGTCCCTCCGTAGTGCATTAGGTCGAATACGTGCATAAGCATGTATACGTTGCCCATGCGGAACCGATCGGCGCCCGCGTCGCGGGGCTCTTGCTTGAGGTAGTCGAAGCAGGTCTTCAACCAGTCGCGCGTCAGCATTTTCCCGATTTGGGACCGCACGGCGGCCTCTCGCTCGTCATAGTCGGTAAAGGGGTCGGGCTTCGCGCGAGAAGCGAGGAACTTCTTGCCCCACACGAGCCAACCAGGATGATCAGAGTCGACCATGTATTCAGCCTTATTGGGGTCGGAATCGGCGAAAGCGGCGAGGTAGCGGTCGGTAAAGTCCTTGTCGCCCTTCTTAACCTCAATCGACAGTTTATTCCGGTCCTTCTCCTTCTCCAATAAGTAGTTGCGGTAGTCGTGATCATATGCGGCACGCATCTCGACAGCCTCGAATACGGAGGTGAAGGCGGACGTGTAACTAGCCCGAAGCCCAGGGTGGGTGTCGTTCGTGCCCTGTGCGACCAACTTGATAAACTCCGGCGGTGCCAAGGTATCGAAGCGTAGGCACAAGTTGGTAGCAAATATTACGCATCGGGAGGCGATTTTCCAGTGCGCCTCCTTGGCCATATCGACCAGCTCCAAGCCCAAAGCCGCCTTCTTCTTTTCGACACGTTCGCGACGCTGGACAATGAAGTTGTGGCGGTTGTCGATGGGGCGAGAGCAGTCTTCCGTTGGACGGATCTGCTCTACGAGGTCTTGATTGACGATGATCATTCGCTCGAATGGCTTTCCGAAATCCAATAGAGGGAATAGCGCCGTGGCACCGAGCTGCTGGATACTGGGCTTGTCAATAGTGCCTGCCTTCAGGTAAAGTCGAAGGGCCTCCGGGGCAAACCTCCAGTCTTTGACGATGGTCCTCAGAAGACTGGTGAAGAAGAGAGTGTACATGGCGCCCTTGATGCGATCATGGTCGATCTCGTCCAGGGCGACGCGAAGCCTCTCGATGAGTACCGGGATGACGAGGGGCCGACCACCGATGAGAGCCTTGAGGGAGGAGTCCAATGCGCTCTGTGCTACCCGCCTGACGTCGGCGTACGAAGACACGGACGACTGGGCCAGATTCAGAAGCAGCTTCCTATCCAACTCGCTCTTCTGCCTCGCGGAGGCATTGTGCTTGACTCGAAGCAGCTGGTATGCGTCTGCACGCTTGATGAGCAGAGGACGCGGGTAGACCTTGCGAAGACCGCTAATCTTGAAGGCCGAGATGTCCGACTTGTATAAGCGAAGATGTCTCTCCAGCGGGTGGGCAGAACGCTCGATGCCAACATCGGTGATCCATGTGCGGTAAGCAGCGTAGAGCGCGGTGAAGCAAGAAACGTCATCCTCTTGCTTCTGGTTGAGAAAGTCATGCGTGCGGCATAGAAGCTGGCCGACATCCTCTCTCAACTCATGCAACTTGCCGTAAGCTGGATCCTCCTCGGTGAGAAGATAGCCGGCGTCGTACCGGTACTGAGGACGTGTCTCCTCGTCCTCGGCAGCCTCGGCGAGAGGGTCGTCGTCATCCATTGGGGTATCGCCGTCACCATCTTCCTTCGCACCGTCCGCCGTCTCGCCAGCAGCACGGTGAGGATCAAAGAGAGTCGCAACACCAGATATCACCAAGCGAATTTGCTGTAGCAGTCTTGAAACCTCGTCGGACCACTCCTTGTTCTTGCCCTTGCGGCTGACCGGTGGATGCTCGCCCATTAGAGAATCCAACTTCTGCGCAGCGGCCTTGGTTTGGGAGTCGAATAGCTCGACGGCGAACTGAATCTCCCCAGCCGAGGGTCGGTGCCACTTGATTGTTAGGTCAGCTGGAGAAGTGGTCTTGCCCCAGTCGCCCACGTCGAGGCCACGCTTGATGATGTCGGGCTCATAGAGGGCGCTGTCGATGGGATAAGTATGCGTCAGGTTCAGGAGGAGGTGGTGAATGTAGTTGGAAATATGGATCGTGGGAAGACCTCGGCACTTCTCTTGCATGTACTTGGCAACGTCGTGGAGCTCATTCTGGTACTTCAAGACCTCGTTTCCGACGTGAACGACGACCATGCCAAGCATGCTGACATGCCAGACCAATGCGCGGTCTCTAGGCAAATAGTCTGTACCACTGCTTCTGTCGGAAGCAGCGTGGTTGTAGTCGATCTCGTTGCGAATGTTGACGATGAGCATCGGGATGAAAACCTTGAGTGTCTTTTCGGGGTTGACTTTGCACAGGGCGTTGAGAATCCACGCCATGGCATCCCTCGCCTGGTGGACTACGTGTGTTGATACGAATGACGAGAGCTTTTCGAGGGCGGTGTCGAAGAGCTCGGGCGACAACGATGCAAAGAGAGGAGAAAGCGCGGCGGGTAAGGCGTTGATAACATTGTCCTCTGGAGTTCCTCCCCTGATATGAGAGGCGTCTGGCAAATTCTCGAGCAATGTGAAGACCTTGCCAAGAAGGGCGATGACGAACTCGCCGAGTCCTGCCGTCGAGGATCTCAAGATGTTTGCCTCGTCTTCGTCGGAAATCTCAGTCTCGTAGTCGAGCTTGATATCCTGTCCCTCACGCTCCATGCGCTCCATCTCGCCTTGAACCCATTGCATGGCCAGGGTGGTGTCATGGACGGAGTCGTTGTCCTTGACTAACGGGACCATGGGGATGCTGTAAGCCACACTTTGGAAGAAGTTGAGGGTGTACTGCGTCTTTCCCAGGTCGTTGGCATCAATGCCGGGTAAGGCCAGGGCGAGGAGGGCTGTGATGTGGCATCGGAAGCCCTTGGTCTTGGACATGACGTTGGCGATCATCTGCAGGCCGTTCAGACTTGAAGTAGTGCGGTGAACTTCAACCAGGCCCTGCAAGCTGGGGTAGAATCGCTGCAGAGCGCCGGGCAAGATGAGATTGGGCTCCAGGTAGGCCAGGCCCTGAAGAGACGCGTAGTAGTAGTGAGCGACTCTGTTGCTCTTTGAGAAGAGGCCCATGTATGTGACCTCCTTGAGAGCTGTCACGAAGCGTGCCTTCAGAGCGGGGGTGATCCTGCGGTCTTCGGGCGTGTCCAGCTCGCCACTCTTCTCGCGGTTCCAGCGAGAGACAAAGATGTCGGTGAGATAGACGGTGAATTGGCCTAGGAAGGTCGTCCAAGAACCGGCATTCGACGGGTGGTAGAAGGTGTCAATGGCCTCGAGCAGACCCTCCAAGCTAGCCAGAATTGAGCTCTCCTGCTCCAGGCACTTGGGCGAGAGAGAGTAGACGATCCACCTGGCAATCATGTATGCCGTCGGGTACTTCTTCTTGTCCTTCTCCAAGTACAGGCCTAAGCCGGACGAGTAATCCAGCGTCGAGTACGGAGAGTTTGACTGGCCAACGGGGATCTCTGTCAGGCGCAGGACAGCCGTGAAGATCCACTCAGACTGCTCCTGGGTAAAGATGCCGTGGGCATCGAAGGGAGTGTGGGTCGACTGCAGGAAGTCCCTCGCCATGCGGGAGTACAGGTCGATGAAGAAGATGTCAAAGCTCTTGGAGCGCGCAATCAGAGACCACAGGTGGAAAAGTGTGGGCATGAAGGTCTGCGGCTGGGGACAAGGGACGTTCTCGGGGGCCGCGTCGGTTGGCAGTAAGGCGTTAATCGTGCCCACGACGATGTACGCGTTAGACACGTCGGATGTGCTAAAGTAGGGCAGGAACTCGTCGAGCATCTCCTTTCGGTCTTTCGGGTCGAAGTACGTCTGAGCGTGTAAACACAACTTCCATAGCTGTTTCTGTGATCGACGTCGGTTGGTTTGATGTGAGGCCACTTCGGACGGCAGCACGAGTGCTTTGATCTCTCTCCATAGCGGGCGCCAGTCGAGCAGGAGGTCGTCGACGGGCTTGAGGTAGTGGTATTTCCTGGCGATGACGAACGTTAGAAACGGAGACAGCAGAGACAGCAGAGACAGCAGACAACAGAGACGACGGGGGACGACGGAGAAGGGCAGGGGAGGTACCTGGTGAGGACGACGACCATGCGCAGAAAACGGTCGGCGGTGCTGGGATCCAAACCAGGGGCCAGGCAGAGGTGGTAGTAGAGCTTTGCCAAGGTGGAGCGCAGCTCTCTCGTCATCTCAAACTTGAGGTTCAGCCATCCTTGCAGCTCTCTGGTCCAGTGCAGTGCGCCGGGGCTGAAGTCCTCGGCCTTGATGGCGATGTAGAGATGCTTGAGGATACCGGCGAGGGCGGCATCGCGTTGTTCCTCCTTCTCGACGGGGAAGGGAAGGTGGTTGAAGTAGCTGAAGGTGCGCGGACGGTAGCGCTTCTTGTCGTCCTCGTCCGTCTTGGTGTAGGGAGGGCCGGGGGAGTTGGACCGCGAGATAGTGTCGACGGAGGCGAAGTGGCTCGACAGGAAGTGTGCAGTCGAAGCGGCTGACAGAGCAGCAGCGTGGTTGGAGGGCTGGGGCCCCGGTGTATCGTCCATTGCGCGTGAGTGTGTAGTGATGCCGTCTACTCTCGATATGGAGGAGGACGGCGGACGACGGCGAAGACGACGTCGGCAAGGAAGATGACGGGGGAGGGCCGAGCGGAGGGGCAATGGCAGACGGCGACAGCGTAGGTGGCAGCAGCAGCCCTATGGTCGGGTCGCACAGGTGCAGCAAGGCAGGATGTATCCAGCTCCCGCTTCCACACCAACTAGCAGAAAGACGTAGCTGGGCGTCGGTCGGGGTCGGGGTCGGGGTCGGGTGTCGTCGGTCGCGGGGGGTTCGTTGATCCGGGACAGCAAGTCGAGGATGGCCGACAGGACGGGACCTGGAGATGCTGACAATGCTGTGGTGGTCAATTGGAAATGCAATCACCGGCGGAAAGATGGATTGTGATCAATGCAGTTTCCCCTCTGCCTCGAAACGGGGCAGGCAATGGGTGGCGGTGGGGGATGCAACGAAAAGAAGGAGAGGAGAGAAAAAAAGAAAAGGCGATGTTGGAGGTCGGGTGTTCTTTTGGTCAAATACCTTGCCTGCCAGGCGTGGACGGGACTGGGGAAGATGGACGTAAGGCAAGGCAGGCGGGACGGGAATACTGGAGTGTGGACAGGACAGGACAGGACAGGACAGCAGCACAACCGCAGACAACGACACACACAGGCGACAGGCGGGACAGAGGTGCAGTGCAGGCAGTGCGGTGCGAGTGATGATGCAGCAGAGGGCAGCCTGGGCCTCACCTTTGCTGGGAAGGGCTGGCCACACGGAGCAGCAGTGAGGTCAGCTCCTTAAGGGAAGGTAAAGCTCCAGACGACCATGTATCCTGCAGCCATGTTTTGCAGCAAAGGTACATCAAGAAAGAGGGACCTCGTGCCCACCTCCCCTCCCCTACCTAGTGCCCCCTCCACCTCACTCTGTCGGCTGCCTGCCCTGACGGCGCGCGCTAAGCTTAAGCAGCCCGCCCAGAGCAGCAGGACCACCAGAAGTGAGTGGTGACGAACAGCACCTTCCACCTTCCGCCTTCCACCTTGCACCTGTACGCGTTCTTGGCAGCCTTGTCTGGGTGAGGTGCTCTTTCCTTCCCTTTCCCTCAATCGCCCCACTCCCCGTCCGCGACTTCCACTTTCTCCTCTGGTGCAGTGGCAGCTGCTGCACCTGCCCAGGGCCAGTGCTCCCTCTCCCTCTGCACTAACGAGCCGCTTCCTTCTGGCAATGTACCTCCATGTTGCTTCCACCTGTTTTAACGCGCCAGACACATGGACGCTACTTGCTGCAACATGCACTGAATCAGGAAGCTCTCCACTTGGAGGAAGCAGGAGATTCAACTCATCACATCCATCACCAACACTCTGACATGCAGCAAGCAAACGACATGACGCTGTCGTCAACAAACAATCAAGCATACCTCATGGCCAGTCTAGATCTCGACACAGTCAACAGCGTGCTAGCAAACATTTATCACCCACAACAGACCATGTTGTCTCCTCCATAACATACCTTTCGCGTTACCAGAGAGAAAACAACGCAGCACGCCAAAGGAGCACGAGTAACCGACCGTCCGCTCACATCCCACGGCATGAACATGAACCACCAACATCCGCTTCCCGACGAACACCTCCCCCTTACAGCCCCGTGATCGCCAGAACACGTCGCATTGTCTTCCACCCACGTTGCGACCAGGGCCAACCACCTTGCAGCCCACGCGATCATGGCCACCACCTACACAACGGCCCCCTCGACCCTCAGCCCGCACCGCACCGCACAAAACAAACCTGCTGCCGCCACGGCTACCTGCATCTCCAGCCACGGCTTGATGGATCGTCCTCCACCGTACTCTGTATCAACATTGAAACCCGCATCTGCGACCAGCCCAGCAGCCTCTGGCCATTGTCTACTGATTAGTCAGGCCTCACCGGACCACTCTCTGCCCACTGACTCGGAGCGGGGAGCCGGCCGAACACTGCCGGCAGACAGACAGACAGACGGACAATCGATCCTGGGACCTGGACCTTGGATGTGGCCAATGCTTCTCGCATCTTGTCACTCCCTAGGTATCCTGGGTATGTTTTCCCTGTTCCCAGCCCCGAATTCCCATTCCCAATCCGCTCGCCGAAGGCGGACACCAGAAGACGCAATCATCCGCAGCCACCATCTCGGACACTAATTCGCACCCAGGCCTGCTGCGCTCCCTCAACCACCATAAGCCAAGCCGTGTTTCAGTGTCACGATCGGTGTGAGGTGCTGAGGTGGAGGGGGTAGGCCGCGTTGTCTCTGATCTGCCTGCGCCTGTAACCCGACACCTGGAAAGTTCCATCCCAAGAAACAAGAGAGACCTCACATGACACCCGGGAAGGATTCTTGCGTTCCCTTCCCGTCAAAGGTCGCCGCCATGGAACAAAACTAGGGTCCAGAAAAAAAAAAAAAAGGGGTCCTGCACGTCCGGTACTTTATCGTGCCTTGGGCATGGCGCGAACAATTGCCGGGTCTTCCCCAAATTTTAAGCAGCAGTTGCAGCAAGTCGTCGTCGCATCGTCGGCGCTGTTTTTAGACAGCCGCAATTCATGTGATGGGAATCGCATGTGGGCGCACGCTCAATTGGAAACCCCATCTATCAGACCTTTGGATGACGCAATGCCATGTTTTGGACTGCCATCATTGCGTAGCTGCTGCGTAGTATCATCACCATCACAACCACCATCATCATCCATGAAGATGACTTCTCTATTGCTTGGAAACCCACCCAGTCAGATTTGACGTCTTCCATCAAAGCCATCACTCAAAGCGAGGTTCCGCCCGACCACTCGGCGCCGAGGCCGACGCCACACCGTTCCGGCCCGGGTTCAATCGGGCCTACCGAACCATGGCCTGCCGATCTAACTTTTCTCTCGCCCAAATTCCCGTCTATTTCCATGCATGAGGTGCCCAAAAGAAAACCCAACGCACAAATACACGTCCACAGCCCCAGCCCAGACCACGTTGTATCCTCGATAAATAGCACAGAATCATACGAGCCCCTTTCTGGTCACCCAAACATTTCCTGCCCTCTGGCGTGACCCCCACCTTGGCGCCACAGCCCGACAGCTGACTCATCCGTCCCAACCAACGTCAAATACAGGGCCCATCCCGAAACAGGTGAAGGCGCGGTGACGTCGATACTCTCACCTCACTTACTTACCACTCTTCTCAAAACCACCACTCCAGCTTCATCAGCCTTCAACGCAGACTCACAAAAGCCACACATCCAATGTGTCCCGTCTCTCATCATGGCTGTCGTAGATGAAGAAGCAAGTAAGTCGCCATCAATCTCTCCTCACTCCAAGTCGAACCTCACTAACAATCCCTCCCAGACATGTCCAAGACCTCAACCGGGTCAGTGGCCCAAGGCAACTCGGATGCGCCGCCCCAAAACGCCCTCATGGCGACCATCTCCCGCACCCGCTCCCGCACAAACACGATCCTCGAGAAGGTCTCACTCCGCGAGCGCATCCACCACTTCACCTTTGCATGGTACACACTAACGTGAGACCTCCCCTCCCCCACCCCGGTGCCGGCTCCGACCCCATCGGCCCCGGCCCCGATGACCCCAAGCTAACGCCCCCCCTCCCAGCATGTCAACCGGCGGCATCGCCCGCCTCCTCGCCGAGACGCCCCACCGCTTCACCGGCCTCGACACCATCGGCCTCGTCGTCTTCCTCCTCGACATCCTCCTCATCTTCCTCATCACCCTCGTCCTCTGCCTCCGCTTCTCCTTCGTCCGCAAGGCCCCCGCGAAGGCAATCACCCACCCCTCCGAGTCCCTCTTCATCCCCACCTTCTTCCTCTCCCTCGCCGCCGCCCTCTCCAACATCCAGCACTACGCCGTCCCCAAATGCGGGCCCTGGCTTGTCACCACCCTCCGCGTCTGCTTCTGGCTCTACCTCGTCGTCACCTTCTTCGCCTCAGTCGGCATGTACCACCCCCCCTTCACCGGCCCCCGCCGCCCCTCCCTCGACAGCATGCCCCCCGCCTGGATCCTCCCCATCTTCCCCGTCATGCTCACCGGCACCCTCGCCGGCTTCATGTGCCGCTCCCAGCCCCCCGCCCACGCCGCCGCCATGCTCGGCGCCGGCCTCGCCGCCCAGGGGCTCGGCTTCCTCGTCTCCGCCTTCATGTACGCCACCTACCTCTCCCGCCTCATGACCGTCGGCCTCCCCGTCCAGCGCCCGGGAATGTTCATCGCCGTCGGGCCGCCCAGCTTCACCGCCGCCGCCCTCGTCTCCATGGCCGCCGACGTCCCGCGCCTCGTCGCCTCCGAGCACTCCCTCGTACCGGCATCCCTGCGCTCCGCCGCCTACCTCGCCGAGATGGAGAACCCGAGCACCGTCGCCTTCGCCATCCGCGCCGTCGCCCTCTTCTCCGCCGTCTTCCTCTGGGGTCTGTCGTTTTGGTTCTTCTCGTCCGCGTGCCTGTCCACCGTCTTCGGCATGCCGGACCACTCGTTCCATCTAAGCTGGTGGAGTTTCGTCTTCCCCAACGTGGGCTTCACGGTCGCCACCATCCGCATCGGCGAGGCGTTCGGGAGCGAGGGGCTGCTTTGGTTGGCGACGGTGTTTACGATTTTGCTGGTGGCCGTGTGGCTCTTTGTCGGGTTCTGCTGCGCCAGGGCCGTGGTGCGGAGGAAGCTTGTCTGGCCCGGTCGTGACGAAGACAGCGACTGAGATTCGTTTATCGTCCAAATTGGATCCTTTTGGTACGGCTCGTAATAGTAATATGGACGGCGGACAGGATAGAGCCGCCGTCCTGGTAATGATTTAGACTTAGACAGAATACCCCGCCTCAAGGAGGCATTTGTATAATTTGATAGATGGAATTGATAAGTCATCATTTTTGGGAATCATCTGAGAGTAACAGGTCATCTCGCCGTTCAATAGGAGCTTTCTATCGTTGTTCCGCCAGTCCAAAACCCTGTGAGTAGGTCCGTCAACACAGCCATCACATCGATGGTTTTGCTTCACATATCATTCACTCCTTGAGCCACCTGGGCGACATGGAGACGGCCCACCTGACAATCGTGTATGCCGTTTGACACTTCTTGTATCTCTCAAGGTACCCCGATGCCGTGGTCATCATCCTCACGACATCTTGAATTCCTCTAGCTAGCTCTACACGTCGTTCTTCCGTCCTCTTGGCGTATATGGTATTTATTTACCAGTATAGAACCTACACATTTACAACGTTTTTCTTGTGAATTACTTGACGGAGTTCTCACGTAGAAACCAGTCATCGATATGATGCCTAACCTGATCCTGCAGCACCTCATCACAGCATAGGGCTTATGAAAGATGGGCGTTATCTTGCTCCTGTGCCACGGGCTTTGGCTTTCATCAAGATGAGACTCTTAACAAACCGCCGCGGAATTTGCACGCTAGGAAGCTCTTGCCTGGGTCATTATCTGGCCACGTCCTATGGTTCCCCAACAGTCATTACTAAGCCTTCACTCAAGGCACTGCTGTTTCGTATCGTCTATTTGAATGGGTAGCTGCTGTGAATGATTGTAACTGAGTTTTGATTCCTGTGAGTTCTCCTTAGGGCCTGCCTGAGAATAGGGAAGTCTGCTTTGTATTGTAGTAATGGACCTGGGGTATGTGGTACGTGGAAGAGTGTTAATCTTATAGCTGAAATCCAACTAAATACTCCTGTAATCACTCTTTCATCATTTTGCTCCCATGACCTGCTTGGTTCTGTTCCTTGAGGCATACGTTATAACCGTGCAGAGAGGTGGCGACACTTGTCTGCGTTAAGTATTTCCTTGCCTATCTGTAGCACTGCTTTGAGTCTGGCTCCAAAGCCACTTGTGTGTTGCATTTGAGGCGGAGCATATGGCACTGTTGGGACTTGAAGGATGACCTGTCTCCGTAGAGCTTTGAGAGAATATTCGTAACAGCTGCATACACCTTGAGATGTCAGCCTTGCAGGTTTCTACGTACATTACCAGTCTTGTTAAATGATGAGGTTATTTCCAGCGTGTTAGGTACTCCATCCCGGTTGTTCCCGTGAGAGTCATACGACAGTCAACAAGGTGCGCCTCCAGGCGGCAAACTGCGAAGAAGAAAAGTTAGAAGGGAAGAAAGATTTTCTCCGATAAATCTCAAATTAAAAGCTTGAAATGCATCCTCTTCCTCCTTTCTACCTTTTCTACAACCAATCTACTCAATTACCTTCTATCTAATAATTACATCTTTGCACACAGTGGCTGATATCATGGCCACGATGTCACCCCTTTCACGGCATAAAGACCTGACAAGCAACTCAAGCAAACCGCCCAGTCTTCTGAACATTCCGTGGGAGATCTTAAACCACATCCGCAACCAGCTATCAAAGGCGTCACAGACAGTCTTCGCTCTCGTTTGCAAGTACACTTTGTACACATTCCACCCAACCGGCATACTGCCTTCGATTCCAAATCCCGAACGAAGCGAGGCTTTTTGGCTCATAGCAAAAGACCTGAACAACTACTGGGCATGCCGTGCTTGTGTACGCTTCATACGGTACGATCTCAGCCAGCCAGACCTCGGTACACAACAACACATAGTACGACAACATACTTATATTTGTCCCGGTCAATGTCCCCCTCAATGTCGACATCACGATCCGGGCCGCATGTTGTGGTTTTGTTACGAGGAAGCGTCAGAGCCTTCTGGCTTGGATTGGAACTGGTAACTCTAAGATTCTTGCGCGAAGCCCTCGCGGGCCGTCAACCTGCGCGGGCAACCTTGACAGCATACTCGGAGGAACCCCCTTCTAGCCTGGACTACCTTTGTGGCATTGGCTCTTCACACATGCGCTTACACCACGGACTTGTAAGCATCGACGGCCCTCTTGTTTTTGGGGGATCTGAAATATTGATCCTTGGAAACGCGTGTCTACGTATATCGGCAATGGACTTCATGTCAGTTTGGAAGAGGCTGGTGAAGCCGAGGTATACTATCCAGTACGAAAAGTCTATCGCCATACGAGCATATGGATCAGGACAATAAGAGGTATAGTTTGAATGGCTCAATCGTATTCGCGTGGCTGATACTCTGACCGATTGCAGCTTCAAGCTACCATTCAAAATTCTTGGAGGACGTAGATCGATCACCACAGCTTATCCCATCGACTGCTGCATGACGCCAGTACATAGAGTATCCGCGATTTCTCCAATTCTGGTCTCATGAGAATTTCTCATTCGCCTTAAAAAAAAAGTGTCGATCACTCGGAATAAAACTTGATTAGAGATGCCCCGTCTTCCTATGTACTGGCGTCATGCGGCAGTCGATGGGATAACCCGACTTGATTAGTCCACAAAAACATTCAAGTATTTATATATATCTCAACGTTTCATTAGTCTGGTCACTCTAGTCTTGATGTTGCTGTCGTGAATCTCAGCTTTTACGCCATGGGAAACCGCGCGACCTCCCACCGGCATTCCACAAATCTCACGAAACAGATCGAAAGCACCAGACCTTCTGGAACGAATCCGTCGCAAAGAACCAAGCAGGAAACTTTTTCTAGAGCTTACCATTGCATGATAGACACTCATCCTCCATCCCATGATCTCCAAACATTCACCCACTCAGCATCCTCGAGGGATGAATAAGCAACCGCCATCACACAGAAAGCCATGCCGTCACCCGGATCCAACATCCCAACAACCATGCTTTCTTGGCATGAACATGACAGCTCACAATCCCGCGCACACAAAGCGTTGACATCATACATCATGCCCAGAGGACCCCTACCTAGCTTGGACTTTACTCATGCCCAAAAAAAAACCTTATCCCGTCCTCACGACCCTTCGATGCCAAGCAAGGCCAAGGACATCCCGCCCGCCGGGACCCTTTTGATATCTTTCCAGACTTGCCGAAAGAATGCTGTCACTTGAAAAACCTTGACAGCAGCGGAAACGCAAACTTGCCATCTCATATCCCCACTGGACGACAACATCTGATATCAAATCATGAGACTATCAAAACTCTATTGAACGACCGAAATCGACCAGGGTATCAATGAATCTACCTCAAGCAGGCGGCAAGAACGAAGCGAACAAGGCCCCTTGTATGGTGCCATACATGACGAAAAAAGTCACAACCTTGCGTCCCAGGGCAGCTTTCTGGGTGTCCAGCAGACTGTCCGCGATCCACCAGTACCAGACGGCATACCCCGACGCGATCCGTGTGATGATCTGGACATGGTACGTCGTGATCGCCAAGACGGCCAGCAGGACCTGGGACGCCGCCAGCGAGAGCACCACAATCTCCCTCGTGCCCATCACCGTCATCGCGCCACCAGTCACTGCAGCCTGGCTCTGACTCTGACGCTTTCCCGTCGTCCCGCCCTTCTCCGCCGTCGGACTCCGCCCCAACCCCGAAGGCCTCTGGAGCACATCCAACCCCGACGCGATCAGCAAACCCAACACCGGCGCGGCCAAGGCAAACAGCGGAATGTTGCCGGGGGTCCAGTAGCGGAGGAACCCAACGCCCCTAGCAATGTGTCGGTGATTAGCAAAACTTTTCCACCGATGACCAAGTATGTCAAAGACCCAACCCGTAAATCTCCGCAAGTACCGAACGGGTACCTCAACCACTGCAGGCAAGAAAGGAATTCAAGGGTCGCAGATAGGGCTGATGGAACGAGGGCGGATACATACCAGTAGTGTTCCTGTACAAAGGAGTAGATGCCGGGCACGGTCCGCCCGCACCATGCGCGCGCCTCGGATGCGCCGGAACAGTACCTTACCCAGGCCAGGTACTGCGGGACGACGGAGCCCAAGGCCACGAGGACGCCCCCGAGGCCAGGCGCCAACAGAGCCGCGGGGGAGGCGGTGACGCTTGCGGGTGTGATAGGGCTGGCGGTGTTGGTGAGCAGGCCATGTAGGATGATGATGCACTCGGCTGCGAAGGGGATGCCGTTGAGGAGCCCGTTGGAGCGGCACGCCGTGGCCAGGCCGAAGGCGGCGCCTGCGGTAATTTGCGCTGCAGACCAGGGGAGGGAGCCGCGGTTTTGCGCGGAGGCGGAGGCGAGGATGTTGTAGCCCAGGAAGGTGAGAAAGGCGAATGGGGCCTCGGCGTAGGGCGCTGAGAGGAAGAGACCTGCTGGCGAGAGGATGTGGAGAAGGGCTGAGAGGAAGGCAAGAGGCTTGCGGTTGAACAGACGGAGGGTCAGAGAGTACAGCGTGAGGACGGCGAGGAGATGGGTGACATGGGAGGTGACGATGCCAAAGGCTGCTTCCAGGGAGCCGCTGCCATCATCGTCGAGACCAAGGCGGCGGGCAGCACCGGCGAGGGTTGATGCCAGATAGGGCAAGACGGCGTTGAAAGCCCATTCCTGCTCGTAGACGTAGCCTCGCTTGGCGGATTGGGTGAAGTAGATGGCATCCCAGCGGGTGAGGCGAGTGACGAGCGACAGGTCGGACTCGCTGCGGTTGAGCATCAAGGTCGTGGAGGTGTCGTATGACGGGGCGACGGCACTGCCGGCGGCAATCGCCAGCAGCAGACCCTTCCAGGCCAGGAACGCCGCAATCAGAGTCTGATACGGGTGAGAGGCATGGCGGGCGAGCATGACTGAATGACGTCGGAGGCCGTGGTGGTGATGGCAGCGGTGGGTGGTGGGTGGTGGGTGGTGGGTGTGCCGAGACGGAGACCCGGGGCGCTCGGTAAATCGCAGAGGGATGTCGCCGGCCGAGCAGCCCTCGCTGGAGACGGGAGTTCGGCGGCAGGCAACAAAAGAATCAAAGTTTGATTGCTGGGTCGAGTCCCGCGCGTGGTTCGATGTCACTGCAAGGAGCGTAGAGCAGAGCTGCGAGCTTGAGCTGTATGATGTATCTAGGTCGGTAGCGTGAGGTTCAATTCCACGTCCGCGAGTCGGTCGCGTGCCGCGCCGTGCCCGACACGCGGTGCCACCTGGCCACATGGAGAGTGGCGCACGGGGCAATGCAAGAATCCGCCCCGACATTTTGTCCACTGTCGCCAGTACGCAGTATGGTTTTGTCTTGCATAATACTTTTTTGGGCCGGATGGATGGGCTGTTGCGCCGGACTTCGGGGTCGGTTGTGTCCCTGACCCTGACTCTATGTACAGAGTAAGGCATCCAGGATTCCAGGAGCGGGTCGATCTGATGTTACTGCGAATGTCACTGTGGGCTGAGATATTTTTTTTTGCTATTTTTTCCTCAGCCCTCTGATTTTTCTGGAAGCGTTCCAAGCGTTCGTTTTGGTGCAAAGAGCCGCAGATTGTGGATTCCGGATGGGACGGTGAAGAGCTCCACGAGCGTCGGGTGGGGGCATGTCAGGGGCACAGCACCTCGCCGCTGGCTGGACTGGGATGGTAATGAGCGACTCCTCAATTCCAGCCTCGAGCATTGAGCAGCTGCTCCTCAAACCTCCTGGCCCGTCTCGTTTCTCATCTCCCGCGCAACAACTGCGATCGCGATGGGGACTGTGTCCCCTGTGGCGAAGTCTGGGCAGAGGGCTCAACGGGGGTCGACGGTCCACTGGCAGGGCTCGACGGCCGGTTTAGGGCCAGCTCCCGTCATCTTGAGGGCTGGCGAGCAGGGTTGGAAATTAGTCTAGTCTAGTCTAGTATAGGCTGTACTAATACTAGGCTAGTCTAGTAGGGGGGTCTACTAGTACTAGACTAGTATAGTATAGGCTATACTAGTACTATACTAGCCTAGTATTAGTATACTAATTAGTAATCAATTAAAAATTCTTTTGAAAATAAATAAGCTATATAATTATAAAAAAAAGCTTATATAATACTTTAAATACTTAATTAAGATATTAAAACTATTTATATTAGAGAAATATTATAAAAGTATTAAAAACTAAATATTTATTATATAAAATATTTAGAATATTTAAAATTCTATCTATATATAATTTATTTATAGAAAATTCTTTACTATAAATAGTATATTTTATACTAATTAGTATACTAGTAGTATACTAGTACTAATCTAGTATTTTAATAGTAGTACTAATACTAGTCTAGTATAAAATTTAAGAGACTAATACTAGACTTACTAGTACTAGACTAGACTTAGACTAAATACTAGTAGTATTTTTTCCAACCCTGCTGGCGAGCGAGTGGAAGACATGGACATCGAGGGGCTGCTACAGGAGGTCTTTCCCCTGAATTTGCCGCCCCGCGCCCCTGAACGGCGAGCGTCGAAAATGAGCATGTCGTCCATGTCATTCCAGTGACTTGATTAGAGGCTGGTGGATGGGGACTTTCATTAGAGATGTCGATGCAAAAAAGCACAGCCGCATCCAGCGGCATGGGTCGGGGAAATGGGGCATCGGCAGTGAGGCTGAATGGACTTCATCAGAAGACATGAATAACTTTTGTGCTGACCATGATGCGTAATGCTGGTTGGTATCCCATGATGCGCCTCAAGGAGGAAATGACATGCCGGGAAGCCCCCAACAGAAGAGCAGGCTAGGCTGCTAGGGATGCAGGTGAGGCACCACTTTAGAATTCCAGGTAAGCCAACAGACAGATTCCCATGTCGCTCCTGTCATTTAGGAGAGCCCGATGGATGATGGCTGAGATGATGGACGGGAGGGTGAAGCATGTGCAGGGACGATTGGCATGAATGGACAGTGAGACGTGATCAGAAGCGCATTAGACAGGAGCGACTGTGACCTTGCCTGCCTTAGCTGCCCTAACTACCTACCTACGGAAACCTAATGGTGCCATTTAGTCTCATCACGTGAGGTCGGGTGCCTTATCTCGGGTATCAGGCACAGGAAGGTGCATTCCATTCGGCAGACTCGCAGATGGACGTGAATTCCGTCGAGGAAGGAAAGTCGGCCCCGATCCTGCCACCAACGGCGTCGGGGCGGAAAGCAGGTGCACGCCGACATGCTGCTCCTTCCGTACGAACTGAACACCACGCAAAGTACGAAATACGACGGCCACAGAACACCCCTCGACCATCATTCATCCCAGCTGCCCCCAGCTGGAAACAAACCTTCCACTCGCCTGCAACAAATCATTCTGTTTCTGTTTCACATGGCTCCCCGGCTGCTCTCGGCCCAGCGAACCCTTCCCATCGAAACCTGCCTGTATTCGTACCTCGCCGTCCGACCTTTTTCGCCCTTCGCCCTACGACGGGACTTGGGGTAAGGTACCTCCCAACTCCCAACCTTACCGCCTAAATCAGACTACCCACGATACCCTCGACGAGCCGCACCAAGCTCCGTGGAACCCAATCTCATTGTCCACCCGCTCACCTGGTTACCGACAAAAACCATTCTGAGACGAGCAAGAGACATGTCAAGTCTCCTCTCCGTTTAAGCTTCGCCTCCGCGCAGACAACGACGAGACCCTCGTCGCCAACAAGCGTCACCGGACGACCAGAGACCCCTCGCCCATGTGTCTGTTCGGCACCCCGGGCACTCGCCGGATTGGCTGGCCCGTCTTGGCTTCGACTCCTTCCGACGCGCCCAAGCTTATTTTGCTCGCCTCGCTGCGAGGCACTGGCTTTCGGCGAGCACTCGTCTGTGTGTGCTGTGTGTCTGACCCAGAAGTCCCCGAATGGAAGGCACTCGGCTGCGAGCTTTACCGCCCTGCCACCACCACCCAGGAGAGGACATCAGCCTGTGCCACCGTCTCTCTCTACCAAGGGCGCTGGTCCAGTGACCCAAGTAACGGCATCGAGCAGAATCGCCGTCCTTCTTGCTGACAGCCGATCTGCCTGCGGGAACCGGCAGCCAAGAGCATTGGCGGCCGCGACCGTACCGATACCCTCTCCCAATCCTCCGTATCCCAGCTCCTGTGAAGCCCGCCCATTCAATCACCGGGTTGGGCTGAACACCCTCCATCGCGATTTCGATGAACATCACCACCTTTTCCTCCTTAGCCTGTCTCTGCGCTGACGGAGCTTTCTTATCCGATTCGGCCTTCATCTCGCCAATCGCCAACTGACAGCCGTCTAGACAAGACACCCGCAGAGACGAGAGACAATACGTACCCAGCCTGACCTCACCACCGTTGCACATCAGCTCCTGTCTTGCTTTCTCGCCCGCCTACTGGACGATCGAGAGATTCGACACGCAGGTGCTGAGGTCGCATCGCAGCTCTAACCAACAAGTCCTCCCTCGACCGAAAGTACCCCGCCAATCTCGGGAAGCCGAGTGCGAGTCTGCGCGCGTTCGCCGCACCTCTTCTGTTATTTCTCGGCCAATGGGGTCTTGATGGTGCAATGTTAGCTACTTCCATGCAGTAGACATGCTTTGGGGCTTTCGTCTTGTTCAATAGGTCAGCTTGCTGTCTCCGCCGTTGACAGGCCCTAGTCTCGCGTCCCGCTCTCCACCGCACCACAACGGCACGGGCACATCGCGGCTGAGATTTCACCAGACCACCAGTCTAGGCCTTTTGGTTTGTTGGGCTGGTGCGACAGAGTCTGCAATTGGGCATCGCGACTGTTATCCTGTTTTAGACTATGAGCGACTACTGCGCGTCTGCGGCCACATCAGCAGCCAGGCACGACTGGAATTGCCATTGTCAACTGCAGGTCGAAACAAGCGCCTGATCCAGAGAAACAATAGCCTTCCACATGTCAGTAAACTCTGTGCTCTGGCTGCCAACAACCATGGGCCCAGCGACGTGTCACGCCTAGCAGAGCACCCTAAATCCTCGGGTTCATTTTGGCCTTGCCAACCGCATTAGGTGCGGACGCCTATCAGTGGACGGTCTGATCTAACGAGGTTATCCGTTCGAGACGTCTCACACGTTGAGTCTAGCTGGAAGGCCAACCACCCGTCCACGATCGGGCTCGTCACCATACGTGGACGTCGCTAAACACCATCAAAAACGAAGTGGTGTTACCGGTGCATCACAGGTTTGCCAGTCTCAAAGTCAACGAAGGTAGACAAGCCACCAGACCCGCATCAGCCACGACGGCAAGCAGCCAGCAGAGACTATCTCCAGCTACAAGCACAACGCAGCACTGGCTGATTAGTACTGCTCCAACAGTACATAGCATATCGCAAAACTTTGGCACTGCCGACTTGGGATGCCCAGCGGCTGGCATCTATTCAAGAAGGATCTCGGTACGTTGCTGTAACTGGACGGGTGGTGGCTTGTGCGCTACCAGTCTCGAGGTTTGCAAGGGGACCCCGAGCAACCCGCTGCCCAATCCGAGTACGAACCCACCACACCATAGGCCACGCGAGCTGCAGCCTGAGAGCGTGTTTGCAGGTAGTGTCCGATCGGCGTGGCACACTAGGCTCCAGCGTCTATTGGCTGCTTGTTCGCGGACGGCAGGCCGTAGTGAAGGGCTCCAGTGATGCGGTTTACGGTCTGAGCATCTGACTGACAGCCGCTGCCTTGATTCCTGGGTGGTCTGGCATATCAGGGTCGTCAAAGTGGTCTGTCTCTCGGTTTGGCGACGATGGGTACCGATGACGACTGACTGACACGAGAAGACGGAAATCAGGACGTCCGGATTTGAGAAGCAAATGGGCCCATGACGGCGGTGTTGTTTTTGCAACGAATTGCGCGGGTACAGCTCAAGGCCATTCCCTGCTGGCGAGTTTGCGAGCACGCAGCTCCGCAGTAGCTGGATTCGGGATATCCCTTCCGCGTCGACAACTAGAGGGGACGCGCAGCTCCAAGTGCAAGGTCTCGATTTAGCAGCAAGCTTCCATGGTCACACCCAGTGGACGAGATGAGAAACAAGACGATCTGAAGATTGAGAGGGCGTCTTCGATTCGCCGGGCACCTCCCTCTCGGCAGCCGTGTTTTACTGGGGCAACAGAAGTGAAGTGAGAATGGTCGCGGGGATCAGAGGAAACTTGGGGACACCACCAGCGGCGACGAGCAGCGTGAGGTGTCCTGTCCTGTCTGGGTCGCCCCAGACATTGTCATCCAAACCGGCCGGTTTGTTTACTTTTCCGGCGCATCGCACAGCAGGACTGCACAAAGCTCGCAAAGGTGGAAGCGGGAACTGTTGTCCACATGAGCCAGGAAGACCAGAGGCTGGGGCGCTGGAGTCTGGCTGTGACCCCCCGTCCGTCTGATCTGGGGCCCTCGCAGTTCGCCGAGGAGCCGACGCAGAGACGAAGTGGAGGCAAGCAGCGGTGCCTGGTCGATGACTTTTTTTTTTTGATTTGGTTGCGAAGAGAGTTGTGGACTGCGGGCAGCAGTGGAAAAGAGGTGCCGCGGCACGAGCAACACAAATCACAACAGACGGCACAGCTGGGAGTTGAGTAATACGACACACAGCACATTCCACGAGAGAGGGCCCAGACCAGCAGACGTGACAAGGACAGCAGAGAGAGCGGGCATTGCGATGGCAGTCGCGGATGCCGAGGAGTCAAACGGCCAGGCCACGGCAAGACAGTCTCAAATCCGACCGATGGACGCTAAACGGCGGAGACGAACAAGACGAGGCAGCTAAACAAGTTGCTCTAGTGCAGCTGCCGGCTTGCAAGTGGGATTGAGCGTATCCATGGCTTGGAACTGGGCGTCTGCACAAACGCCTTGGGAGGGCGCTATGGGGTTCAGATTAGACTACCTTTGCCTCCCGTCTCGTAGAAGAGAAGAAGCCACCTGCTGATTACTGCACAGGTAGTAGGAGTGCCACCTCAGTGGGAGACGACGGGCGTCTTCAGGTCTGGGACTGCAATAAGCCTACTTTCAAGCATCTACAGCCCCCGTGCGCTTCCACAACCCTTCCCCTTGGTTTCCGCTTCGAGGAGGCGAGTACGTACCACGCCTTGTCTGCAGTACGTATCCCTCCAGCCCCTTACTGCAGGGCTTGTCGCCTGCACCGAGCAGAGCCTGTGACGGAGCGAGGGAGAGAGGACTTTTTGGTGGAGGCACTTGGGTAATTACCTCGCTGAACCCACCTGACAGGCACGAAGCACAGCACAACGCAGCAGCACAGCATAGCACGGCATAAGCAGCAGCAGCACCCAGTCGCCCGGGTCTTGCCCCCAAAAGCGCACCGCACCGCCCTTTCCCCCCTCCAGCCCAGTGCCCACACTGCCCACCGCCCACTGCCCCCTCGGCAGGCAGCCCCCCCCCCTCTCCCATCCCATCCCCTCCCTTCCCTCCTTCCCCCGCTGGCAGTCGTCGTCGTCTTCGTCTTCGTCGTCGTGGTCCTCCTCCTCGAAAAGGCAAGGTACCTGGCTCATCACCCATCGCACACCAAATATTATGTACCCCTCTCCCGCATGTCTGCCTCTTTTCCTCCTCCTCCTCCTTCTCTTCTTCTCCCTCGCATCGTCGTCTCACGCAAACGTCCTCTTCTCTCTTCTTTGGCAGACTGGTTCGCCCTGTTTCTGCCCCAGAGGCGGCAAGCACACTTTCTTTACCTTCTTACACCAAAAGAAACGAAACAAGTACAAGTACAACACCACCACAACGCCACGCGTACCGACACTACTGGGACCAGCCAAGCACCGCACTCGCAGTACGTACCGGACGGCGACCATTGCTTCCCGTCTCGTCTGCTGCTCTCCGATTCCCAAAAAAGGACAGGCAATCCCTCTCACCCTGACGGCACACAAACTCTTTTCCACTGTTCCAGCACCTTTTCCTGTCTCTGTCTCTGCAGTTCGGCTGCCCGAGTTGGCAGAAAGCACATCAGCAGAGAAAAGGAAGGAAAAAAACAAGAGGGGCCCTCCACCGTCCTTATTTCCTTTCCCTTCCGGCTCCGTCCCTCCATCAGCTCAACCCACACCAAACAACCGACTGAAGCTTCCCTGTGTGTGTGACTTCACTTGCAAGACCTTCCTTGCGGATACATCTGACAGCCCACTGACCCCGACCCCGACCCCGACGTACCTTACTTCACCTCGCCTGGTCTGCCGGTACCCTTGCATTTGCAATTCTTTCTCTACCTCTACTTACATCTATCTGGACCCTGGCGGCCATCTTTCTCACCACCACCATTTCCATCTTTCACCCTCCCAACTCTCCGACCCTACTACCAGCCAGCCGTCCCAGGCCAGACTCACCTGCAAGCTACATCCTCATCACGACGAAAGCACCCCGAAACAACTCGTCTACTGCCGATATCGTCCGGTGCGCCGTCAAACATCGTCACACTCGTTGCGGTGAAGAATCCCCGACCTGCTCGATCCAGCTCGACCAGGCATCTACATCTGCCACGCATCTGCTGCATACGCATCCAACACCGCTTCTTCTCCCCGGCACCTCAAGAACCCGCCATACCGGCCTCTCATCCCATTGGGCCCAGTCCGCTATTCCTTCGGATTCCGGTACGCCATTCTCTATTTTGTCCTCACCCTCATCACCTCAGCTCAGCCCATCCCGCGCCCTCGGACGCTCAAATACTGGGTCCTGGTGCCACTGACCGCTTACGAGTCAAGCCTGTCAAGCCTATTAAAGCCCACCACTCCTCCCTCGTCTTAATATCGTTAAAATACAGCTTCGCTGAGCCGCAACGAAGAAGGGTTCTCTGGGCTGACCACTAAACCACTAGACCACTACTGTAGGGCGACGCTCATTTACAGTTAAAACCCAGAGACATCCCGTCTCCCCCCCCCCCCCTTTTCATCATCTTCCTTTGTTCTCTGGCAACGCCTCTGCCGGAACCGTTCGTTCTGTCGTCGTGTCGACCATTTGTTTGAATCCCAGCGATCGATCAGACGTCAGGCACACTTGACCCAAGGTGCTCATCTGCGGTATTAAACCACTCTGACGCAAACCCGGCCCTTCACCACAAGCGAGCTGCATCACCCCTCCTGACCACCTGGCAAGTGGAGAGCTCGCCCGATTCATACGAACTTCCGAACCAGCATCCCTACACCCTCAAAAGATAACAGCCTGCACCGCCCTGTTGGTGCGACGCTGCATTTCGACTGGGGAAACGCGGGGAACATACTAAAGCTGCAGCATTCTCGAGCTCTACGAGTCGGCTTTCCTACGCCTACTGCGTCCATGAGTCTAACGCCGATTACAACCAGTTCGAGTTAACAATCAACATGTTCCTCCATTCGGGCGCCAGCCTGCATGGGCACGAATACTCCAACAAACCTACAAATGCTCCCCAGCCTGCGCGACGACGAATTCTACTGCGCTCGTCGCTTGGTGCATCCCCTCTGCCGCGTACGTCCATCTCCAACGACGACACCAACAACCTCACAACCCGACCCAACCGCCGCCTATCACTCCAGAACCCTGTGCCAGCACCTCGCCCCAGTGTACGGAGGAATCGACCCGCCTCGGATTATTTCCCGCGCAAGGACCTATCAGTACGCTTCGAAGAGCAGCCTACGGTCGTAGGGGAGGAATCACAGATCACCTTGGATGGCGTTAGCGAAGATGAGGGCAGCTTGGTGTCAGAGGTCAGCGACAGCAGCACCGTCAAGCGGTCGAAGAGGTCGCGTCGCGCCGCGAGACAAGGGACCAACTACCTCCTGGCATACCCTCCGCCGAAGCTTCGCACAAAGCAGCGTCGCTTCGTGCACCTGAGACCCCGGCTCCTCCTCCAGCTGCAACAGCTCTCGAGCGACAGACGGCCAATGCCTGCGATCGATGTTCTTCCTTCAAGCACGATTGCCGGGACCTTCATGGTCCCTCGTCTCGCTCGACAATTTCCCAAAATGTTTAGAGTAAAGGGCCAGCTGGGCATGAACGGTCTTATTCTGGCGAGGAGTGAGGACTACGATACGCCTGGCGACGATTCGGATGGCGACGAGAAGGATCTTGACAAGCGCGACTTGGTCGCCGTCATCACACCGCTCCACGACGACCAGGCCGAGATTGTCCTGAGCGACGGTGCGGTGTGGACGGCTACTCCCACTAGCAACGGTTCCTACGACTTTGTTCACGTCGACGAGGCCGGTCGAGCTACCACAGCCCGATGGGCAAAGAGGCCCGCGAGGCCGCTTTCCACTGCGACATGTGCCGCCGCGACGACGGCAACCACGGCGTCGGCCGATTACAAGTTTACCTTTAGCATACTCGACCCTCAGCTGCGAAGGCACCCGGTGATGGCGACTTTGACTCCTGCCAACCTCGAAATCCTCGACAGCTACACGACTGTCTCGCAGTCTGCTGGTCGCTACCCTCCTACTCGCCCGTTCAGCATGGACATGAGTGGCGACAACGAGCCATCGCAATCACCCCAGTCGGCGCTGTCGAGTACCGATCGGGAGACGCATCCTGTTGATGAAGCCACCGGAGTCCTCATAACGATTACTTCTGTCTGGGTATCGTTGCGTCACGGCCAAGGCTGGGCGACAGCGACGGGCACCAACGCGACAAACACTCGCCCTGCCCACTCCCGTACCATGAGCAACGTCACGGAGCGAGCGCGAGCGTCAACCTTCCCAGCCATGTCTTCAGAGCTTTGCCGACCCAGCTCGCCGCCTTTGGCGCAGCAGCAGGTCATGGCCCAGCTGGCGCCTGTCATGCCTAAGAGGACGTTCTCATCGGGCGCTGCGTTTATGCACAGGCGGCAAACGAAGATTGGAGGCGAAATAGCCACGGCCGACAACGCCATGGAGGCGGATGACTTGGATGGTCTCAAGAAAGCACCGGAACCCATTGTTTTGAAGAGGAGTTTTGCTAGGAAAATTCGCGATTGGGGACATCGCATCACCCAACGCAGGGCAATTGCGGCATAAATCACGGGACGGGCATTACGGAAAAGGAACAGGACGGACATGGGATTCAGGACCAGGAACAGGCGTTCAGACGCATCACACAGCAACCAGAGCTGGGCAAAATCTCCAGCATACCATTTTGTATCTGTATTAGTATCATCATCACCATCATAGGCATACCCAGTTCAAATTTGATACCACGTGCTTTGGCACAAACAACTACACCCAGTCTTCGGCCGTCCACATTGACATGCTGTGCTTGCTTTCCTGCGCCTTGATTGAAAGAAATGACCGATGGATGACGCCAATCAACCTCACCGATTCCTCTAAGCCTGAAGTAGGCGATCGGCGAATCCGTCGGGTTCGCACGACAGGGCTTGGTGGAGCCTTGCCGCATTGCGACGGCCCGGATGCAGACAACCGACAAACGCCAAAAGCGGGGTGCCCCGGGCGCGAATCTCACACAGTCAACACACCCTGGCTGGCGATCCCCCCGCTTTCGGGCGCGGGATCTGCGCCGGGGGTCGCAGCAGCGAGTGCGATGTGCGAGTGCGACCTTTCTTTTTGGTCGAGGCTGAACGTTTCCAAGGTCATTTCCAGATATGCATCAACGATTTTCTCGCTGATTTTTGTGGTTTCGTTGAAGTAGGCGTGTGGAGACTGCTGTGACCCGCGGGGAATTTGCATGTGCAAGGGACTGAGGTTGCCCAGCGACTGGTTTGGTGGCTGAAATTAGATATTTCTTTTTGGCGGCGGGGGGAGTTAGTGATTTGATGCAACTGGGTTGCATGCAGCTTGGTTGGGAATAAGAAACGTGTAGATTCGCGTATCTGGTCATGGGGAGAGGGTTGTGAATCAGGGGTAGGGGTTCCGCAGATGGTGCTTTTGAGGGGGGGTATTTAATTATTATATTCTGGAAGACTACCTTGATTCCTTTCGCGGCCGTAATTCCAATGATTCCGCTTTAGTTTACGGGCCGTCAAAGGAAACCATCTCTTGAATGAGCGTTTCTCGAGTTTGAAATATCTCCGCGCGTCTTGAACTCTGCAAGACGCAGCGAAGTAGTTTAGCCATGGGGGAATGCAGTTGCCTGTGTTTCCGCCTCGTTCTACCCTCGCGACGGAGCTACGCTTACGATGTTGATGGCAGACCACCCCGTCCGGCAGCCGTACTCAGGACGCCCTCGACGGTGGCCAGTCGTCGACGTGGTGCTCCGAGGGTGAAGCCGTATTATCCCGCGGGTCATTGGGAACATGGAGCGTATGGGAGCGAGGTGTCACGGATGGACGAGGCAGGTCGGGGGATTGTAGAGCGGCGGGGTGGGTATGAGGGGTTTGTGGATAGGTATGATGGGTGGATGAGGATATGATACCGACCCGGGCACCTCTAATTCCTATTTAGAGACACACATCAATGTGTTCTTTCCAACTCCCATTGCAAGGTGTTTTGGACGATACCTGAGCTCGAATTCCTCATGAACGGGGGAAATGGTCAGGATTTGACCCAACCCAATCCAACAGAGACTCGAACAAAAGTCAGGATATGATATGTGTCACGCAAGCCGCGGGAAAGGGTCCCCCATGTGAAAACAATAATATGAGGTTCTTCTTTCATGTGCGCCGATCACGCAGCCCATTCTCACAGATGATCTTGATAAACAGTCGTATATGTGTAGTGAGAGCTTTCAATATTGGTGCAACGGCAGTACCAAAGCTTACTCTGTCACCCACTTGGCCTTTGTGATTCGTCAAACGCCGACTACGAGGAGAGGGTTGAGGATGGTATCAGCAGTCACGGAGGAGCTGATCATCCCCAGCAGAGATGACAACAGCTATCAAGCTGAATTGATGCATGTATAAACTGAAGCCCAGCCCAGCTCACAGAGTAACTTCAGTGGTTCACGCAAGCCACTGAACACGAACTGCAACGTACATGTATGCTCAAGGCAGCCGCTGCTGCCTCAACGGCGCTGAGAGCGCCACAGCAACAAAACCTCGAGGGGTCGTCTTCCACAGGTGCAATCCTGACGCATCATCCCTACGAGACACGATCCTAGGCTTGAAGTGGGTAGATCCGTCCCTAAACCAGAATCCCGCGGCAGGAGTACTGATTCGAATCCGAAAACGGAAAACTTGAAAAAAATCCATGTCTCACTCTTCGTCATCTCTTATCGACCAAGATCGATCGCAACGCTCAACTAGCAGGCTCTGAGAGATACGCCGCCTTCTATCAGTGGGGCCTACGGCCGCTGCGGCTCGGGGTCCAAAATGGATGGCAGTGTCTCTCTGCATCAGGTTGTCATATCCACCCACAAATAAAGTGTTTGAAGGCTGGAAAAGTATCTAGAAAATCTTTGGCGCCTATAGAGTAGTGATTTGGTGCTTTGAGTTTCAATCCCATACAAGTAAAAGAATGACGCTGTGTTAAGAGGTGGTGATGATAGAGCTCCGTAAAGTGTGACATCCATCTTGGAACCCGAGTGTCTGCTTGCCGAATCTCCCTCGCGGCCGAGACATTGGACTTCTAGGCCTCCTAATTCTACATTCCTACAACGTCTGCTTAGAAGCATGAAGAGTGATGACGAGGCGTGAGGTTGGGAATCGTATTCGTTACGGTCGCTACTACTTGACGCTTCCGGCCCCCCCTAGAGATACCCTCACCACATGTCTGTCGAAATGATTTGTGCTGTGGAGACGGAGGGCATTTCCCTACTGGCCACCCGTGCGGGAACTAAAAGTCCGATGTCTCGGTCGCTTAGGAGGTGTCACATCCACTTCCGGATACTGGACTCGGCCCGGGGAGTCGATGTCATGCGAAGGGAAGTCTGCCCACGAGGCACTGATGGAAATAATGATGGGCGAGAGTCGAAAGGTCCTGCATTCGGTTTCAACTATGGCCGCAACGCTCGGCTAGCGGGCTCTGAGAAAGACGAGGCCTCAATGGAGCGGGATCGACATGTCAAGCATCCACTTCCGGATACTGAACTCGGCCCGGGGGTTGCTGTTGTCGTGAGAGTGAACAACGCGGCCCACGAGGCAATGATGAAGTAGTCAGAGTATGGGATTCGACAAGTGCCGCACTCGGTATCACGTGGTTTCCTTCGGAGATCTAGGCGGTGTCAGCCTGCGAAGCAGCGAGGCCTGCCAGGGCAAAGATGCTGAAAGCGTCCCAAGCGAATCCTCTTCTATGATGTGCAGGCACTGTAGCCTGAAGGCCTGCAATGATCTCGGTCGATCAGGAGACGTATATGTGCCCTCCCCCGACAGCTGACCCTCCATCTCCCCACCTCCCGTCGACATGGCCCAGGTGAACGATGTCTCTACTAAGTTGGAGGGCTGGAGGTAGAAGATCCCAACGAAGCGGGACGTTTCGTCCCGGTGCCGTATCTTCCTGGGACGATCGTCGTCAACATTGGTGACTTCATGCAGCGGTGGAGCAACGACACGCTCAGGTCGACGATGCATCGTGTCCGGGCGCCGCCGCTGGAAACGGATGCGAGCGGCAGTCGAGTCACACGGGCGCGTTATTCCATCCCGTATTTCATCGGCACCGACTCAGAAAAGACCGTCGACTGTGTTCCTGGCTGTTTCGGCCCCGAGCGACCCAAGAAGTATGACCCGATCAACAGCCGGGAGTACATCAAGATGCGTCTGAATGCAACGTACTGAGAAAAGGCGGGAAAATTCCCACGTGTATTCCTTCCATGTGTTTTTTCTTGGGCGGGCATAATGGATACCAGAATCCCATCGATCCATCAGAGAATCCCAAAAGAACACTCTTGGTTGGCGGTATCCTCATTGCCAAAGCTGCATGCCGTGGGGAAACATTCGCATGCCCCTCAACATGCCTGTTGATGCGTGGCCAGAGTCCCGCTGAAGAATGCCGTGATGTCCACTTGGTTGGCCAAACTCTCGTCGATCTCCGTCCCCTGTGCCCCTGGATTGGTGATGAGCGCCGAACATGGTAGTATTCAAATGTTTTGGTCAGCGGACTTGGCGCTCCATGACACGTCGAAAACCTGCAAAACCCCAAGCTGACACCACCGGCAGATAGGCCACCACACACCGCCGAAAGGCGGCTGGCTGGATCCCCAGTCCGGGATGGTGGATGCGGTGAGCAAGGCGACCGAGGGGCTCGTTCAGAAGGCGAGGATGCGCACGACCGCGCGTTATCCGCTGTGGGGATGTCCTTTGGTGGTTCCCTCATATAGGATGGACAGGGACCGGGGATCATTCTCGTGACCTGTGGGAACACGTTTCGCACTCTTTCGTCCCGTCGAAGCCTTATTTTCTCCTTTTCTCCGCCTGGTTAGGAACGACAATCCGGCAGACGACGAAGCATAGTATCGCGACGGAACGACGACGGAGGTTCATCGAAAATGTGTCCCGAACATGACGAGGATCAAGCGACCGCGGCCGCACAGCAGCAGCAGGACGCGGCGGCGGCCGCTGGTATCTTGCCCGCTGAGCATTGGGTGCAGGCGGCACGAGTCAGTCGACACGGCGGTCCGACCGCGTTCCCAAACTTGGTACCGGAGATGATTGACGGCGTGCTAGGAGGCTGCTAATGACGGCGACAACGACTCGGCGCTAGGTGACGACAACGCCAGCTCTACTGCGTCGATCACCTCTACCATTCTCGAATACCGAAAGATTCACGGACGCACATTTCACGGCGAGGTCGGGAATGCCCAGTACTGGTTAGATGCTCCGGGTCCAGTTGAGCGGCTTATCAGGTCACTAACACTGATCGAAGGGGGAGCAACGACGAGCAGCAGAATGAGTGCTGGGATATCAAGTAAGATGAAGAAGTGAGACTGGATTTGACAGGGAATTGACATGCGGTAGCCATCATCTTTTGACTCTTTCTTGCGGCGACAAGCTTCACTTGGCACCGATAGACAAGAGCAAGCTGACCAAAGCCCTCGATGTTGGAACTGGAACTGGTGAGCGTGCAAGGGCTCAACTTACGTGAGACTGAAGCTGATTCGCTGTTTGAACGCAGGTATCTGGGCTATGTAAGGATTTGATATTCTGCGATGCCAGTTAATCTCTAATATTGCTCAGTGACTTCGCCGATGAGAACCCGGAATGCGAGGTTATCGGCACCGACATCTCACCCATTCAGCCCACATGGGTCCCTCCTAACTGCAAATTGTAAGTACGAGAGCCTCTTGTATCATCGCATACCCACTAACACCAAAATAGCGAGATCGAGGATTGCACTCGCGAGTGGACTTTTGCTCCTGGAACCTTCGACTACATCCACATCCGTTTCCTCGTCGGAAGTATCGCGGACTGGCCAGAGCTGTTCAAGCAGGCCTACCAGGCTCTGAAGCCGGGTGGTTACCTTGAGAGCTTTGAAGTTTCTCCTGCCATCATGAGCGACGATAACACCGTTCCGGAGACTAGTGCGCTGGGTCAGTGGGGCAAGTTCTTCGAGGAGGGTGGCCGGAAGATGGGCCGGACGTTCCGCGTTCTTGACGAGAACCTTCAAAAGACCTCCATGGAGGGAGCTGGATTCGAGAACATCACGGAGTGGAACAACAAGGTATGTTATGTCAGTCCCTGGGTTCAAGCGACGATACTGACAAGTGCAACGAAGGCACCCATTGGCAACTGGCCTAAGGACCCGGTGAAGAGAGAAATTGGCGAATGGGCGCAATTGACTCTTCTTTCCGATATCGAGGGCTATGTCCTCTTCATGGCTAACGTTATGTCGACTTGGAGCAGGGAGGAGATTCAGATCTACGCAGCTCAGCTCCGCCGCGAGATTCGGTCTGGCAAGCTGCATGGGTACTACCGCCAGAGGTGTGTCTGGGGACGGAAGCCCCTCGATGCCACCCCGGCACCAGAGCAGTAGAAAATAATCGCAATGCCAGCTGCATCCGGTAACAATAACAAGTCTGTAGTAATATTATAGTTGAGTCGTTAAGTCGAACACGATGTGGTTGCTCCCCATCAACGTGACGCGGCATTATCCGCGATGAGTCCTTTCCAACGTGCAGAAAGGGGGCTTTCGTATTGGCTGACGGGTTCGTTTTTCGGCACCCGATTGGGAATCCTCGCAATATCTCTTACTCCGTATTACTGGTTGATGATATTGGTCATCTTGACGCAGCCTGATCACCTCCACCCCGCATCCTTTGCGCGAAAACCCGAAGTGAGGGGTCACGTCAGCTCAACTTCACAACGACCACGTTAGCAAAGATCTTCTCATTCAACTTAGTCAGAAGATACTGACAGTCACTCATTCGAACCCTGGCACTGCAGCAAATCACCTGGATCACGTATGACGACGTTCCAGTGACCGGTCCGACATTTTGCGCTCTTCGCCGGGTCCTGGAGGATCTTCCAGGGAAGCCCCTCACACTATCTATCGCCTGTCAAGCCGAGCTTCAACCACTCGACGCTCAATATTATGTTGTCCTGGTGGTCTTCGTCCTAACCGCCTCAATCATCTTCCGCTGTACCTGCCGTCCCAGCGATTGCATCCTTTTCAACACCCAGCCTAGTCAGAAAATGGATTCGGATGAGTCTAGGGTCTATCGAGTGCAGCCAAATGGCATGCGACTCATCAATACCGAGACTCTGGGGCTTCAAAGGTTTCCAGAGGGCTCAATCCCACCTTATGCCATCTTGTCCCACGTTTGGGGCGACGAAGATGACGAATGCCGCTTTCAAGACTTCAACGACACCAAAGAGCCCAGAGAAGAACTCAAGTCAAAGAAAGGCTACGCCAAGATCGTCAACTTCCGTCGCAAGTGACCCAGAGACGTAAACCAACATCATGCAGGATCGAAAGTGACTTGAGTATCTTTCGGCCATTGGTACAGACTCTTGACAGTCATTTGGCTTTGATATACATAGGGCGATATGGAGGGTGTCTTAATGACGAATTAGTGTTCGATAACGACGTCTTCGTACCGGTCATTTCTGTCAACGGTTCAAGATATAGACGTGCGAACCTACCAATCATCAAAGCAACCACAGACACCATGGGAATTATGCGCGTCTTGAGACCAACAAACATTCAACTCGAAGACATCTCTGGCACCATTGAGCAAGGTACATTGTGCCTAACGGATGTTGTCTCCAACTATGTTCGATGGTTGCTAGTGACCTTCCCGTTGGGAATGGGGGACTTTTCGTTTCTAGCCGCATTTCCTGGGATGAAAGCAGCGGCGCCAGGGGCGATCTCACTTGTAAGGATGGGGGTGTTTGACTGTGCGATCCTCGTGCTTAAAAACACTATTTGCAGCCACCAGAAGCGTATTGGATTCGTCTTCATGATACACGATGGGACCGACCCAGAGGGCAATCGTGTCTCATCAAGAAGCAATGTTACTTGCCGAATTCTGAACGCCTCAGTAGTCGAAGATGCGTCTGAAGTTGGCCTCCAAGGAATTCTGGAGCACCACGTCAACTACTTTTCGCGGGCTGCGCAGACACATACCATTCCAAAGCAAACTCTCTGGCGAAACTACGACCTACTAGACCATGTTTATACCGAAATCAGAGAGCATGTAATGCTTTGTCCAGGAGAATGGGACTCGCAGTGGTCAAGTGAAAGCCATACATGGGACACGGATGGGTATTGCGGCAGTCTTGACAAAGCTAGATCTATTTTCACCGCCCAGCTAGTTTTGGACTGCACGGTATCGGATTGCAAAAGACAATGTGCATAGCATCACATAATCTGAAATGAAGGTAAAATGGCTGGCAAGTTTAATTGGGGTAGTCCACTAAGAATAAACATTGTAAAGATGGAGCGTTAAAGGGTACCTAAGTATGTTTTCCCGATGTCACTGTGACATATAACGCGTTTCCAAGATCCCATATCGTTAAGCCACGATGTCCTTTTCGTCGTCGACATTCTACAATCCTTCGGAAGTTGATTGTCTGCAAAAGAAATCCAAAAGAAAAACAATAGTACTGGAACCCAACCGGACTCATCTACATGATACTACCAGAGTCGAACCGTAATAGGAAAACGGGCACTAGTCTCAATAGATGGACAAAAAAGTGCTTCTTCTTTTGTCCCGACAGCAAAAATGCTCAGCCTCTCTTTGAAAGGTATGCCAAGACCGGATTCATCTTCCATATGAGATTTAATGCAATCCTTAGGTAGGGACTGTATTTGTGAGACCTTTCCAGACTTGATTCCCTCTTGGAGCCATGTAGGGATACACTCGCCCTCAACCATGTAGTCTGAAGTAGACAATTGAAAGTCTGAGTCCTGACAATAAAACTTTGCGAAGAGAACAACGAAATGCCAGAATGATGAGATGTAAATGCGTATTGGTATTTTCGAATCAATTTTGCCATTGAGGTTGTTGTCCGGCAGTGTCCCCTGTCGTAGAAGGATGAACGGCATTTCTTGTGTTTCGACTGAGAGAATACTCTCTAGGACGTCGAGATATACCGCCTTGCGCCATTCTGAGGCACCCAATAGGCGTTTGGCAAGCTGATACACAAAGATAATCCATATAGACGTCAATCTGCGGCTGTGGGTGTTTGCAGCGTCGCCTCCACATATTACAATCTGCTTCGTCATCGAGTGACCCCTTGACATCAGCATCTCAATCATCTTCACAGAATGTATGTGGCTCCTAGCGGGTGTGCAGTATTTATCCAAAGAAAGGATTGCGCTTAGCAATAGGCATGGATCTTGCTGGATTATTATGCCCGATTTGAGTGGAGATGATGCTGGAGATGGATGATCCGTCACAGTGTCTTTCGGCAGCGGCCGAATTGGGTAATTCCAGTCCAGGTATTGTTGCAAATACTGAACTTGTCCATGCAGAATAGCAACAATGAGAAACGAGTTCTCAGACCTCGAGAACTCATAAGATGTGTTCGTTGGTATAAACCTTGCATTGAGAGTGATCGCAAATACGCCCCGAACACAGGTCATATTCTCTGTCCATACAGTTTCCAGCATCCGAACTGTGTCCATACTGAGAGGAATCCCAGCATGAAGTGCATCGAAGAAATATTGTGCGAGGTAGGACTCATTGCTGAACCAGAGAGGCATGCGCTTAATCTCCATCATGCGCAAAATCGAATGGGTTGAATGAATATCGTAGTTGGGGAACATCAGTTCCAACTCTGCCAGCCTAGCGGCACTCATGACATAGTCCTTAACTGTTCTATGAAAGAAGCGTATGCATTTGATACCCAGTTTGTAGAAAGGGCTGTCTTGATAGAAAGGGGGTTCCCGTTTTGGAGGAACGAGAACCAAGAGGCCTCTGGTGAGATTCTGTATCTGCCTCGAGAGTCGCTCGTCTTCCTCCGCTACAACATAGTGGTTAAATTGAGGAAAGCGATGTCCCATCTTCAGATTCCCTTTGGAGTCGATGTAGTCAAACAGTGTCGCATTCGGATAGCTGGCGAACGGGTTTGTTGCGACGAGGAGGAGAAGGAAATTAACTCTTCTTCTATCATCCCGACTCAACGAGGAAAATAGGCTGTCGTAGAGATTGTCGAGCTGAGTGGGTGTGCTACGAAGCTTTGCACGAAGGGATGCATAATTGCCATGCAAGCCAGCTTCCGTGATAAGTAGCTTAACAACCAGTCTTGCCCAGAGAAATACCCCTTCGGCCGATGTAACAATTCCTGTCAACGAGGTCTAGATAGAACTCAGAAATGCGAGGAAAGACTTCATTCTTCTCGAAGGCTTCGCGAGTCGATTGATAAATGTCCGCGTTAGTGAGTTCATGCAAATGAATCCTTGAGTCCGAGGGAAAGGTGTCCAGAAAATGAACTTCTGGTCTTGAGGTAACACAAATTTTGACGGAGCTTGACATCGCCCAGCCGCGAAGTTTCCGTGCAAAAACTTGTTGATCGTATTCAATTGCATCGTATTCATCAAGTCCGTCAATGAAAAGACACCAGTTAATGCCCTTTTCATCTGAATTTATAGAATGGCGTATGAGACGCTCAAAAGCCTCCTCGATCCTTGGTGCTCTGAATAAGTCGGCTTCTAGTGCTTGGCTTGATCGGCTTGTTGAGACGTGGCTCCATTGGTGCGGCATAATCAAGGGTATCAAATAGGGACATTGCTGAAAAGTAGAAAAGAGAATCGACCGGCGCATTCCGTCCAAGCTCATTTGAAACCTGTCGCCATCCGATCGCCAGAAGAAAAAAGATGCAATTATCAGCTTGTTGTTGTCAGCCCATCTCTGCAGAGCTTCGGTGGTCTTCTCATGGCCAACAATGAGCTTCAGCATGGTCGACTTTCCACAACCTGCCTTGCCAGATATATGGAAGATACCATGTCCACCAGAGAGCCAATCCTGGAACAGGTTTCTGGCATTATTCATGCACCACTCCTTTCTATGCGACATGGCAAATTCCAAGCCGCTATCTAATGATTGAGAGGGTACATGTATTGATCCAGATTCATCTGATGCATAATCGGCGTCTGATTCATGATCGATGTCAGATTCATAATCGGTCTCTGAGCTAGAGTCTTTGCGATAGAGTCTTTTCGACGTGCTCAGATACGTCCGGAATTCGGAATTGGGTTTCACGATCCACTCAAAAGTTTCTCCGCTTGCATTTTCGATCGAGTCCAGTCGGGCGAAGATGCCTTCAAAGTACAAGTGTTCCAAAATTCGTGTTTCTGTCGGTGTTGTTTGCAGTAGGCCGTCGAGTCGCGAAAGATTGCGCGAGATCTCTTCAAGTGAACCAAAAAGTTCCTGATGAAGACTACTCTCCTCAGATGATACGGAGACCACTTCGCTCTCATTGTCGAACTCTCGTTCCAGCTTTTGTAAAAGGCTGACAAAATCCGCCCTGAGCTGTTTCAACTCGGTCGCGGATGATGATGATAGTGTCTCTGCTTGGGTTTGGACGACGTCAAGCTGAGACTTCAGTCCGGACTGCTGTTCACTGGTCGAGAGTTAGAATGGTAAGTAAGTTTGCCGGGAGGCTTTCCTACTTGATCAAGGCCAGCAGTCTTGTGTTCATCTCCGCACGGTACTCTCCCAATCGCCTCTCAATATCGTTGATGTCATCCGCTTTGCGCATGCTAGCCCATGTCGTCTTGAGAGTTTCCCATCGCGAATTCTTCTTAGCCTTCAGCTTTTCCAAGATGCCAATGAGCTCCTGACAAAGATCGCCACAGTTCGTCGCAAGAGCCTTCAGTGCTTTCTCATGCTTGGATGTACCGAGAGAGCCCCCGTCGAGGTCGAGTGAGAACTCCTTCAAGTCTTTGATAATCTTTCCGATGCGCACATTTTCTGCGGATTGTGTTTCTCCCTTGTCGTAGAGGCCTTTGGCGCCGGTGATTAACTTCCAGGAAAAGTCGACGAACGCAATGACGCCCGAGGCTACGCCAATGGCAGTCGCCGGATCCATTGCTGAGCCGGGCAAGACCTGGAGGTAGGCGGCTGCTTGATGGCTATCGTCACAGAATTCGACGTGATTACGACTGACGCCAGGTAGAGATGTCAGAAGCGGGGTAAGGCATCAGTCGTAGCCTGAAGATAATTGACGCAGGCTGGCTGCAGGCTGTGCTTATGCCTGCTCGATATGATTTGCTCTTGTCCGATGCTCCACTGCAGGCAGCAACAATATGTGGCCGCTGAAGACCGCAGGTGAGACAAGTCTCCTTCAAGCGAACAGCAGTTGGCAATTGGCGTCCAATCAATAGATGAGCCATGGAGCAGATTCAGCAAGCAAGAGTCCTTGGGCCATCAATTTCAGATATTGTGCAGTCTTTGTGCGACAAGAACTTCGCCTCCGAGATCCAGCCAATTTGCGACGCTGTCGACAATGCAACGACACCCCGCCAAAGCAGCGAAGTCAAAAAGTTGACGGACAAGATCAAGAAAATTGGTGGCGCCTTGACCCTGCATCAATGGATTGGCCATACGAAGCTCGTCTCTCCACGAGACCTTCTGCGGCAATATTTCAATCTTGCTTTAGCCGTCGCCTTTCTACGTGAATCGAGACGCCAGGCGACTCAATTATCTCCAGACGAAATTGAGTCAATACGGTCTCTTGTTCAAGGAGTATTATCGGAGACGTCAATTATCAGCAAAGTCTATTGCAACGCCGAGGGGTCTGTTTCAATTACTCTTTGGCGCATGGACGAAGACGGTGATGTCCATGAATCGGCTCAGCTTGAAGTATGGCTTCCTGGAGATCAACAAAGAATGGAGGGGACACCCGTCATCTTCTCGCACCAACAGTTTGCTCAAAACTGGGTCCTTCTTGGGCAGGCAAGGGACTACCAATATCAAGTCCAGGAGGCACAACCAACTACAGCGACACATGCCAGGTATGAGCTGTCCTCAAGCGACACCAACAGCACGAGACACGAAGAGGCAGACGAGGCATCTCGAAACACCACCAAATACATCGATACGGGGGAACTGGTCCAGACATGGACAACTGAGATACAGTCGGAAATCCGCTCGCGCCACATGACCTACGGAAGAGACACCGGAGCTTTCCGTAGATTGGACGTCGACCGAGATGAGATGCACGTAGCATTCTCGTTTTACGACTGTTCACGGGGTTTACAGCATACCTCTTCCGTACTGGTCCCCCTGGAGGGTGGCTTTAACCAGGAGAGCGATGTAGCAGCCACCACACCTGCAATGGTAGCAGCAGCGATTGAAGCGTTCCGCAGTTGGGAACGATTCTATCAACAAGGCCTAGCCCATACCCGTAGGAATGAACTGGAGGAAGCGCTGCTTGTTCATCACAGTGCTATGGCCATGTGTGATGGCAAGACCGACCTTCTACACGCGACACATTATCGATACGTGGTGCTTGCTGAACTCGGGTATGTGTACAGAATGCTTGAACGCTTTGCAAGAGCCAGCGAGTGCCTCGAAGAAGCAGTCGAGAATATGCCGTCCAACAAAAGCCGTCTCAAAGCACTCGGAGAGCTGGCGGTCGTATATCGTCATCTTGACAAACTGAACGACGCCAAACGTGCTTGCGAAGAACAGTATCAATCCGCCAAACTCATGGGGCTCGAGCTTGAAACAGAGCGTGCAATTGGCAATCTTGGCATGGTTAACTACCAACTTTTCCTGCTCAACCATGACGAGGAGTACTTGGCTGTCGCCATAAAGCAGTTGGAAGAACGGGTCGACATATGCCGACGGCTGAGAGCTCCAACAGACAGTCAGGAAGATTCCCGTCGAAAGGAAGCTAAGATCCAGACCGCTACAGCACACGAGGCCATCGCATTCGCCCGTCTATCGCTCTGTTACACTGTGCAAGGCCACCTCGACAAGGCGATTGGCGCAGCTTGGGATTGTCAAAAGCTGGCCATCCAGTCGGGCGATCCAAGCAAGATTGCATTCTCTAGGCTGTCTTACGGCAGAGCGCTGCTCTTGAATGGGCAGAAAGAAGAGGCGCTTGCTCAGTTCAATCCTTCAGACGGATATACGCCAATTGCAGCTCTCTCGAAAGAGCCTTGCGAAGAATACCGGGGCTACATACGGGAAATGATCGATGCTGGAGCGGACTTGACTTTACGAGACAGATCTGGCTACTCGGCACTGGACTTTGCAGTCTACAGTGGCGATGAGCTGACACAAGGTATTCTGATTGAGGCTCTTCAGCGACAGCTCGGTCAAGGAAAAGTTGAGCAACATCGGCTGGAATCTACGCTTCGAAAGGGCTATCGGGAGCTTTTTCAGGAGATATTGCGACCGGTATTGCTGGAAGCAGACAAACGATCCAGCATAAAACGGCTGCGACAGGCGTATGCGAAAGCTCTTGCTGCGGACGGAGAGAAAGCACACCAGTTTGACGCATTCAAATACGTGCGCTTTGCCGACTTTGCTAGACACGGGAAGCTGCCTAAATCCAGCGAGAACCTGACACGACGCTTCGGGGATGATGGTGATGAAGAGCTTTACGTGATTTTCATGTCTTACACATGGTCCAGAAAGAAGCGTGTTGGCCACTTCTCCCCGACGATTTGGATAATACCAAATATCATCAAATGATGAGCGCTTTGGACAGTTTCCTTCTGGAACATACGGATATGAATCCAAACACCGTTACTATATGGCTCGTAAGTCTCCTCTTCCAATAGCTTGTTTCCATGTCTTTTCCGAGTCTCATTAAATGTGTACAGGACTGGGCCTGTATCGACCAGGACCATGGAGACTTAAAGGCGCGCGGTGTAGCAGCACTACCCATGTACGTTGCACAATGTAACGCCATGATCAGTATTACCGAGAATAACTACTCCGAACGGGCATGGTGCTGTGTTGAAGTCATCACCATACGAGCTCTAGAAAGATCGTATCATGCCCATGGATGGTATGAGTTCGAGTATGACGCACGTCAAGAGAGGAAAGTACTTCGAGATGGGAGAGTTACGGAAGCGCTCAGTGTGACATCAGCGAAGGTTACCATGGAGAGCGACCGTCCTAAACTAGAGTTCCTTGAGCGGCAGGCTAAGCTTCTGGATATCTCGGCTGATGCATGAGCAGTCCAAAGTATTGGAGTTGATTCTACCTGTGGTGGTGTTATTCGGCGAGTCAGGTCCAAATGCCGTTCATTTGAACATGTGCTCTGGATGAGATGGAAAAGAAAAGCATTGGAAATGGTGACAAAGACTGTGGTTCGCATGTGAGAAGAGATGGAAGTACATTGTCAAGACGGAATGTCTACTGAGAAGGATACGGTGCCCAGCCTCATCCACTCTAACTGCGTGTTCCCGAACCGCACTAGCTACAGCGTTGTCTTCATTTAATCTCCATATGACCTGAAAGAGACAGTTTTTGTAGCATGGTAGGCTGACGGATAAGAGAAGGGAAAATACAGACCGGCTTTTGGCCAAGGGATAGAGTAACCAATATTGGCCAGTTGGCTTAGCTGCTGCCTAGCAGGCACCCGGATTTGCGACACCGCATCATGAGCAGTTTGCATTATTGTACTGGAAACTCTTCATGACCTCCACAGCAGTGAGCAATCTTCTCATAACCGGGTATGATATTCTGCAAAACTTCTTTCAAAATGGGTGATAACGGGGAAAATGTCGCTAAAAAGGGACACTATGATGAGAATAACCTCGCAACTTGGGACAATATCGCCAATTTCTGGGACAAGTCACTTGGGAATGGCAACGACATGTACCAAGAATGCCTCTTGCCGACTATCCAGGAGCTTGGAGCCCCTCAAAAGGGAGAGCGTGCCCTTGATTTGGGTACTGGTAGCGCAGTCATTGCCGCAGTCTTGGCTACTTCAGGCGCTCGCGTCACGGCGGTTGATGGTTCGAAGTTGATGCTCGCGAAGGCCGAAGTCCGGGCGAAGGATGCAAAGCTGGACATAAACTTTGAAGTAGTCAATCTACTAGACACTGCGAGCCTCGACGATTTTAGTCGGCGCCATAACAGGTGAGCAGTCATTATGGGTTTCTTAAGATTGATTGGTTTTAACAGTCGCTATCAATAAGATTCGATTTGATCACATGCAGCATGCTTTGAAGGAGTTGCCGGATCTTGATCCCCTCGCGGCAGCACTTCCGAAGCTGCTAGCACCCCGTGGCAGGTAAGATCAGAGCACATCTCATGGTCGACGGTATCGCTAATTTCACAAGGATTGTGATTGTCAACTTACACCCGGCCTTCTCAAATCCTGCTGGGCACCGTGCGATGGAGGTGTTAGAGAATGAGCAGACCGGCAAACAAGAATTTCATCGACACATCAAAGTGTCCAAGTATCTTGACGTCGCACCGGTCAAGAGCGAGGCGTTGAGGGGACAACCCTATCCGTTGGTACGTGTCTCAACCCCCCCCCCCTTACCGCTAAAGCTGACAGACTAGAACTTGTATCACCGGCCATTTTGGTCTCTGTTGGAGCCTTTCTTCCGGAATGGACTTGTGATGGACGCTATGCGAGAGCCTGGTTTCACAGGACCGGATGACCCGTCTCAACTGCAATCGTCTCAACTGCAATCGTACCATAATTTTGGACAGTTTCCAATGCTCCTGACATTTCGCTTAAGTCTACTCCACACAAGCATGAACACATAAACATGTTCGGAAATGACGGCAGTCGTTGGAGGAGGGGCTAATCATTGTGAAGCTTACATGTGCATACTTTCATGTGATGTGTTCATGGATACTTAGATGGTTAGACTCTACCACGTTGCATGCCTCAACACCGTATGCCTCGAAGGGGACGAGTGCTGAGATGTCGGCGCTTCTATGCTCTCATCCCCCTCCCGGCCTTCCTCCTCTGCAGCATGCACGCTGCTTACCATGTGTGGCGTGGACAGTGCCATGCTGCTCATTTCATCTACAGCATCCAGAGATACGTTGCTGCCACCATGCCCTCCAGCCGAAGATGTTCCTCTCCGACGTTGCCTCATTCTAGAATACCAAGCCTTGAATCTGCCGTACCATTTTACTTCTGTTGTAAGAGGATATACCTGTTGAACGATGAAGCGGGGTGTGCGAGCTTCGTCATCAGTGGTAGTTTCCCCAGATAGAAGACGCACGCACACGCGCTCGGAGACGCCCTCCAGTCTTTCTAGCTCCGTCTTGTCGTCTTCGTCGGACTCGCCGTCAAGATTCTCTACCTCATCGCCCTTCTCAACCAACGGTCCGCGGAACATCCAAGCCAGCGGCGAGTCCTTCCAGACAGGCGTATGATTCTGAGCGGCGACAGCAACCACCACCGCAAAGAAGCTCAGGGCTAGTACGGTTAAGCTAGCCGCATAAGCAATCCAGCCCCATCGAACGCTGATGCATGTCACATTGACGAGAACAGTACCGTTAGCGGGGTAGTTGACGAAGACCGGGTCGGTGCCGAGACGTGCCGATCGCATCCAGCGTGTTATCGACTCAGTAATGTTGGCCATCGTGGCATCGGTGCGCTCGAAGGAGTGATTGCCCCAATTATACAGCTGACGAATGGCACGACCGCCCTTGACGGGCTTGAGCTCCTTTGGGGAACTCCGAGGGACGTCGAGTGCATAGAGGAAAGCAGAGGCATTGAGAGCAAACTCAGGGAGAACCATCAGGTGGTCGCCAAGAGTGACGCCAAGATTATCAGCACCGGAGGCGTCGCCGTTCTGGAGTATCCAAGAGCTGACGCGGACGAGAATTTCAACGATTTTCTGGTCCATCAGATAGAGGCACTGTCGAGAGAAGACGTCAACAAGTCCTGTGAGTGTCTCAGCTGAGTCCACGTCGAGCCGGACTGGGAGCCATCGTTGGTCCGCCGCACCGGGTTCTATAGTAATGTTTGATGAGGCGATGATTGGATCTGAAGGGGAGACACAATCCGTGTCAAGCACGCCAATGTATGCGGTCTGAAACTTTTCGGGCCCTATGTTCCTCCATTATTAGCCACGTTGATGAAGTGGTGTTGTTAAGCAAGAATCGACTCAACATGGAAACGATTGAAAGGAGACTTACCGGGCAAGTCAACTGTTTCGACAAGGCGCTCAGTTAGGCGGTTATTGACGACGGAAGAGTTGTACAACCTGACGCAGGGTCGCACGGTACAATGTGCGGCACCATATCCACGACATCTCCGTGATTGTATGGTGGAAGAGTTGCAGCCCGGGATCTGGAAGCCAGTGGCGAGATCAACGCCCGTATTCGAGTACACCGTTTGGCCAAAGAGGACCCAGTACTTGAAAAGGCCGGAATCATAGGCGGTGAAGCCGTAGCTGCGAGCGATGTCGAATACCGATTCAAGTGTCGCTTTTTGACTGGTTTCATTCATTTGCATGATGAGCTCTCTGCTTCGCAAGGTCAAGTTTGCAGAGGGTGGATTGGCTTCGAAGAACTCGTTATCAATACCAAGCTCCGTGATGTAATCGACGTAATTTTCACCCATTAGAGGTACCGATGTGTTTGTGCAGTCACCGCTGGTAGTACAAGACTGGATGCTCATCAAAAGGTTGGCCGTGGCATCCTCACACGAAGAGCAAACTCCTAGCGAGCCCACGAGATTCGGGAAAGTGCAGTTGCCTGACGGACATCCTACCGCCACGTCTTCTTCCGAGCCGGTGATGCCCTGGTCGATAGCCGTACTTAGCTCTTGGTCAATCACCTCCAAGTTCTCAGGGACGTGGAAAAAGTAGCTCATCAACAAGCTCCTTGGCAATGTCGCTTTTACGCCAGCATTCGGCCGCGTACAGGGAATCGGGACGATAAGTTGTTGCACAGTCGGATCAATAGCCAGCGTCGCAAGAGTGAGAAATGCGCCGACAGCCGTCAGAATTCCAGTTGTTTTGGGACTCTTACGTTTGTGAACGGTGCATAGCCATTTGAATGAGCCCCATGGGCCGCGGGAAGCATCGTTGTATCCGACGGCGTCATACAACGGTCGGTCAGAGGCGGCAAACCACGCCCATTGTAGCTGACCGATGCAGGACGCGAGTATGAAGGCTAGACAACCCCGGATGGTTATGCTATAGATGGAGAGTAGACCGTTCACGGTGATTGCGTAGGGCCACTGCGGTAAGGGCTGATCTGCGTGCGGCAGGATAGTCCCTACGATGGCGAATAGGCCGGCGATTGCAAAGACGCTCGCCACGAGCTCCCATCTCCAAGGTTTGAGAGGTCTCAAGCGCGTCGAGATTCGAGTCGTCAACGTTGGTGGCGGTGAAGCCGATGGCTTGGGTTTAAAAACAGGTTGAGACTGTTGATGTAGGATTTGATGCTCTTGAGCAGGGGCCGCTGGCGCATGACTATGAACACCATCTTCTGGGTCATTGCGTGTTTCTTCCATGTTGTCCGAGGAATGAATTCAAACCGACGAATTTTCTTTCTGCGTGTATTGAACCGACCGAGAGGCCTATTTTGGGTCAGATAAGCAGGTGCGATCGAAGAGGGACAGGCGAGGCTCTACTGCAATATCAGGCTGCAGGTGACTCTCACCCCCCAATGTGTGATTCGTTGTGGTTCGCCAGGCCGCCTTTCAGGCTGTATTGGGGCTACCCTTGTTCTCGTATCGGGATACCTTTCAGGTTCGCTATTGGAGCTTGCTCTACGGGGTAAGCATCCTTCGATGATATCCCTGCTGGAGGATCGTCTACACAAATGGCCAGGCCAAGTGTTACAACGACTTTCCAAATTATTAATTATCAATTTTATAACTGCGACGTGCAACTGAGAAGGTTCGGAATGATCGAAGGAAACCAAAGGAGTTCGGTGCGTTTAAAGAGCTGTGGCCTCTGGAAGTATTTGGATTCAGTACCTAGAGTCCAGTTCCACTTCTTCACCGCAATTGTATCGGTCAAGGAATGATGAAGATCATACCCGATTAGTCATTATTTTGGCCTAGATAGTTGCTGCCGCATTTGTCCATTCAAATATTCCGCCCTCGCCAAACGCAAAGTCATTCTCGATTTGCGAGAAGAGAAACTGATTAGCCTCTTCCGTAGACCACGACCAAGGCGTATCTGATGCGAGCAAAGTATCAAGCCCATCCGCATCACCATACGATTCATATCTTGGGGAGCCTCCTGTGCCCAAAGTCCTGTCATCCTGACGGCTGCCGACTTGACTCTTGTCTCCGAGTCCAGCCACCCCCGAGTCATCCTGCATCTGAAGTCTCGCTGCTGTGGACCGATCCAAGTACTTGAAGAACAGCTGTAGCACCCAATTCCTAACCTCCCATGTCTTCTGCAGTTCTTGCAAGCCTAGAAGACACAGCTTGGCTCTATGTTCGAGAATAGCGCGGCCCGTACCCCGAGATGTTCGAAGGTTAACGGTGTGTATGCACAGGGTATTGAAGAGGTTCGTGATAACATGAATCTGGCCATGTCGTAAGTTGCCTTCAAGCAGCATATCCTCGATGATTCTTGAGTTGCGAGCAGCAGCCTGGAGAGCAATTTGTCCATCAACTTCTCGGCTTTCCTCTGCACTACCAATGCAGCCTGACCTGTACAGAAGGATTAGGAGATTGTTGTATGCAAGATGTAGCATGTTGGGGTGAAATCCCGGTGGATCTCCGATATCATCGGTACCGCTACGCATTGCGGCAGGTAAACTCTGCCTCCACCGAACAAGATCGTCCTTCATTTGTAAACGGTCGTTCGGACTGAGCGACTTGCTGGGGAGATATCCACTGTGCACGATCTTTCCTAGAACCCGAGAGAGTTGAGCCATGCCAATAACATATGCGATGTATGCTTTTGCTTTAGTTGCTGACGACGTTGGACTGAATGCGTTCTCAAAGTCCGGCTCACTCAGGGGCTCGATATCGCAGTCTTCATCCCTGATCCGGTTTGGGAGGCCTAGAGCAGCCGCGCATTGCCGTTCCCTGATATAAATAGACCACCACAGCCGCCGCCGAAGCTTTTCCGTGCTCGAATATGACGATTTTGTAGGTGCCGATCGATGCAAGGCTTTCGTCTGGGCTAGACTGATGGCAGCACCGAGCCAATGACGCGCATCTTTCTCAAGCAAGGCACCGGCCCGCCAGAAGCTCAGGAGAAATAAAGACTGAGTGACAGTAAACTTCTTTGGCTCAAAGTCCACGTCGTAAATATCTTTTGCCCTGTTGTAGAACACATACTTCGCCATGTGGCGGCTTCCAAGACCAAGTTCTGGCAAGTCATCCTCTTCGCAGTGAATGACCGCGATGAAGAGCATGGCCTGGAGGAGAAGGGGGGATAGGGTTTCCCGTTCATGTTGGTCCCATACATCCTGCTCATCCACGATTGGAAAACAGGGGTGGAACCACTTGAAGTATGCTCGAAGCAACGCCTCTACAGCCAGTTTCGGTGGAAACAAAAAGACGCCTTCAGCTTTGAGGGACCGTATGCGAGCCTGTCTTCTCTCAACCTCCCAAGACGGAATCATGTTCTCGGCCCTAACAGCATTCGGCACCGAATGGAGGAACCTCAAGTTTTCAGGCGGCGAGACACCGGCTCCTGCTGGGGTGGGATATCCGTGAGTGACGTACCGTATGGACGTTGACTCTCCCAAGAAGACCGATGTCTCTTCTTCTTGCCTTCCATCAACTGCGTCAGGGGGCTCTGTTTGCGGTTCGAGCTCACGCACAGTGATGGTACTGTCAGCTTCGAATACTTCAAAAGAATCTTCCTGGTCGCGGTTCCGCGAAAGTGCAGCAAGCACTTGAGATGCGGCGACATGCTCGTCCGCATCGTCAATCGTAGAAACATTTCCGAGAGTGTCATCGACGAAAGCCGGCGATGGGCTCGTGTGAGCAGAAGAGGCATTGATGTCCTGTCCGGGACGCCGCCGGGAGGGCCGCGGGTGTTTGCCGCGCCGTGACACTCGAAGTTCACACGGCACGCCGGCGGCGGCGCAATTCCGGCATGGTACTCTCTCGGTTACATCGCACTTGACTCGTCTGGCATTGCAAGCGAGACAAGCTTGCCGCGCCCTCTTCCCTGGGGTTGGGGCCATTGCCGACACACCGCATTACCGGTCACACCACCCGAAGCTGGGAAAGCAACAGTTGTCCAGCGGATTGCGTCCTCACAGAGCGGCCCGAAAGCTAGGTACGGGTTGAATTGAGACATCAAACTGTCTGGAATTCCTGCTCGATGCGAATCTGACTGGTGGTTGTAAATATGTCATGTAACCGGCAGAAGCCCCGCTGGTGTTGGGGCGGGGAAAATAACACGGCCTGAGCATGACATCACCAAAGGCGCCATCTCGGTTATATGGCCATGTAGCCGATGCGCTACCCAGTCCCGACGACGGTGATCCGGTGATCCTTGGGATGCTGTAGCTACAACTTCACATGGCAATGGACGTGCAATTTCAATCAGCCTCAGTAGATTCGGCTTCATTAATCATTTGAATCGTTTGTGTTTGCTTGATTCATTACTTCTGCGGCTCTCACTGTTACCCCGGCAAGCATGTTCACCCGACAATGGTTGAAGGTGGCCAAGGCGCCTCGGCAACCACTACAATTTGGAAATGTCCGGATGAGGTTTTCAACGTCAAGCGCGAACCAAAGGTCATATGAGAAAGATACGATTGCAAATTTAAGAATAGACGGGAACACGAGAGTCATATACCAAGGTAGAGACCCATTGAGCGATAAGAGAGAACAGGCCGAATGCTAACGCGAGGGTCAGGGTTTACGGGAAGAGCTGTGAGCTGTTTTCACATTTCTTATCCCATTTGACGCAATGAGCTGAAACGGCCAAGGCCACTTTGAATGCAAAAGACACCATAGAATATGGAACGAACGTTGTCGGTGGTGTCTCGCCTGGAAAGGGGGGAAAAGACCATCTGGGGCTGCCTGTGTTTGATACAGTTAGAGAGGTAAGAAACTCAATGTCCATCCATGGCTGTTCTTGCTTGACAACCTATTGCTTAGGCTATGGATAAAGTGAAACCACATGCAAGTGCCGTGTTTGTTCCGGCGCAGTTTGCGGCAGCTGCTATCACCGAGGCAATCGAGGCCGAAATACCCCTTGTCGTATCCGTCGCGGAGCACGTACCTGTTCACGACATGGCTCGAGTTCAGGAGATTCTACGGACACAGACCAAGACTCGCTTGGTTGGTCCCAATTGTCCAGGAATCATCGCTCCGAACCAGTGCCGTATCGGCATTATGCCATACAAGCAGTACTCCAGAGGAGTAGTCGGAATCGTTTCGAAGAGCGGTACGCTGAGTTACGAAGCTGTAGGGGCGACGACAAAGGCAGGGCTGGGACAGAGCATTGTTGTGGGGATGGGAGGAGACATGATGCCGGGGACCACGTTGCTGGACGGCCTGAAGTTGTTTTTCGATCATGAAGAGACAAAGGGCATTATTGTCATCGGGGAAATCGGCGGCGAAGCTGAGCTTAGAGCAGCGGAGGCAATCAAGGAGTACAGGAGGAAATCACCTAATCCGAAGCCAATCATCGCCATGGTCGCGGGAAGAACAGCTCCACAGGGCAAGATGATGGGGCATGCGGGAGCTTTGCTGACGCCGAGGGATGTATCGGCCGACATCAAGGCAAAAGCTCTGGCAGAAGCTGGGGCTCTTGTAGTTCCGCACCCAGGAGTCATGGGAGATGAGATGAAGAAGCTTTTGAAGCTTTAGAAATCGCCCAACAATAGCTCACACTAGGACCGGTGTTACAATGTGACTTTTATTGTCTAAAAACCGTTTCTGATTACCGCGTAACTTCAAAATTTCGTCTTCTGAGAGTCTTTCCAAAGTCCTCGACTACGCCTAGGTACATGGTAGAGTTGCACAACTACCTAGTTCTGGTTTACGCCGCAACGAGCGCTCTTCCACAACAACCCATTGGAGCTTCTCGATGCAATGCAGTTACCAGAGCCATCCTGAAAGCGGGCATACGTGGACGCACCACCGCAGTTGTATCCATCATAGAGAGAGCACCCGCCCGAACTCTTAGCCCCACTGCCCTTCCAGACATTGGCGACGTTCAAACTTCCACTGTTGCCTGGCATGTTGAGTGCGAAGCAATCGGGTGCAGATCCCCCATTGACATTTTCGCCCGCTCGAGGGGAACGTGTCAACCAAGCTGCCGTCTCGCTAGTGTAGGCAGAGCAGCCTGAGTTGGAGTAGAAGTTGACTTGCACAGCTTTTCCGGATTCGTAACTGGCAGATGCAGGGAGGATCAGGTGGACGACCGTTGCCGCGAAAACGCCGAGGTTGGAAGAAAAGTGCATCTTGGAGTTTGCGTGGAAGCGAGTGAAGACGTATTGGGAGGATGGTGAAAATGACGGCGTGAGTGAGATAGATTTTGTCTGATGTTGAGATTGATGCCTCAAGACCGTGGAATGCTCTATCATCTGAGTTGGTCAATTAGAAATCACGTAGTAGCATATGGGCTCCTTATATATAGGTCTAGTCTCCCATCATAATCACGCAAATAACGAACTTCAAGTTGAACTACTGAGCATACCTTCCTGTCTCGGAAGCCGAACGAGGTCCAATTTCACTAACGCATTGTTACTGAGTAAGGGTTTCTTGGCAAGCATGGGCAATGGACTGCCTGGGTTAAAAACGGGCCCGGCCAGCGATGGCGCTTATTCATCGTCAAACAACAAATCAACCAGGTCCACCATTACGAAGCGCATTTGGTGAAGTACCTAAGCAGACTTGATTCCACATGTTATATTTGCAAGTAAAGTCATAACACCGTTAGTATTTAGGGGCTAACAAGGGGAGATAAATGATGTGGCTTTGTCTAAGCAAAAAGCATGATCTCGATTGCCACACGTGATGGTGTATAATACTACTCTGCAGGTCTTATAGACTGGTTATCTCTGAACACATTGCTGGGATCATAATCTTCCTTGATCCACTCGAGCCTTGCAAGGTTGCTCCCATAGTAAAGCTTTGGTGCTTCGTCCCCGGATATTTGAGAGTCGGGGTAGTTTGCATACATGCCCCACTGCCCACTCTGAAGTCCGCTTGTAATGCTCTGCCTGAATCCCTGCAGAAGTGCAAACCCCGTTGATGGATAAGTCTGGCTTTGAGAGACACCGTCCTTGAGCTGAAACAGAAGCATCTTGTCTCTGTGGGCGTACGCGGCGTCGGTCGGTTTTGAAATGGCGGAGAGGTCGCCCCCGTGAAAGTTCATGTGGATGTACCAGGAACGGCTGACAGAAAAGCCTGATTTATCAATCGCGCTAACTAGAGATTGGAAGTTTGCTTTTGATAATGTGGGAGTTGTGAGGCTCGAGGCGTAAGAGTTGTCATGCTAACTGAATTAGTTATGGACGCCATTGGTCATGGAGAACGACTTACCTCGTTGTAGCTGCCGGTAGTAATGTCGATATCTGTAACACCAGCATAGTGCTTGATGAAATCAATCCAGCCGACTGTCTTGGAACTGGAAACCTTCACCCCCAACTTTGTCAACAAGGGCTGGATTGCAGTCTTGAAAGCTGCATCGTCCCCGACGAAACCGCCATTAAGATAGCACCCATCGTTGTTGAAGCTTGCAGATAGGGTAAGCTCTGCTGGCATCCCTTTGGCAAATTTCTGTGCATCCTGTAGTTGTTGGGGAAGCTTTTGCGTGTCCCATACAATGTCGATGTCAAAGTATGTCATCTTCTCTGGTGCGGCAAATGTGTTCAGCTCAAGCTCAACCACAATGACCATCGATGAACCGGCCCCACGAATGCCCCAGAACAAATTTGGCCTTTCGGTCGCCGAGCAGCGCGTGATAGTGCCATTGGCGATAACCACAGTTGCTGCCTTGATCCAATCCATAGCGAAGCCATACTTCCGAGAGACCATACCGTGACCTCCATGTAGAGCATGACCTCCAATACCGACACTGAGCTTACGTATAAGACTACCAGGACGCGAAGCCGCGCGGAGCATCAAAAGGCAGGGTGACTTACGCTGGACATGTGCCATGAGAAATGGCTCTCTTTCCATTATTGTAAAGTTCAGTCGCGACATGGCCCAGCCTCGCTCCGGCTTGGACTTTAGCGGTTCCGTCGCTCGCGACAGTTACCGAATACATGCGGTCCATATTGACCACCAGGTGGCCATCCTCTCCGCCAAAGCCAGAAGAGGTGTAGCTATGGCCTCCGCTCTTGGCATTAACATGGACTCCATACTTTGCCCCGCAGGATACCGCCGAGGATACTTGCGCAATTGTGGTAGGAACAGCAACAAGAATAGGTTTGACGGGAATGCGAAGATTGTAAGGGGTGAGAGAAGAGCCGGTCGGGACGGAAGCAGTACGAAGACAGGCTGTCAGATCCTCCAACGTGGTTGCAGCGACTGCAAGGGATGCATGGAGAACGAAGGATAATACGATGTGCATTTTAACCACAAGTTACCTGTTAGAGAAAGCGCCTAGGACGTGTTCGGTATGGAAATGTCTAAACGAAGTTCAATAGGAAACCCTTTTATGCTTACTGAGTGCAATTCCACACGTGCGGTACGCGAGCTTGCTGACCTTCTGATGTTTGCATGAGGTCAATCCATCTCATAGACGCCGGGCAACAGATTTTTCTCGTCGCCTCAGCCAACCACAAGTATCACCCGATGGCTGCAGTGGCTTCATACCACTGTCAGCATTGTTTTCGTTCACCACCTGCACTTCCGAGCACAGCTGAACTTGCGGAGAACAATCCTTCCGCTTTTCACTCACCATGCATGTCGACTACCCCTGCACGTCAGCTCGTGTATGCGTGTCTCACCATCCATTTACCCGGCTAAGGCACCATAGGTACTTACTCCACACTTACTTCCACGGCGGTTACGATACTCGAGGTCATGAATGCCATTTTGCGTTAGGTGGCGTTGCCTCATTGATGTGCGGATAGAACATCAATAGTCTCCTCTCATTTAATTGCCAAGGGTTGTTACGCTTGATCCCCGAATATCTATTAACATCTGCATACCTTACTTAGATGCGTGGCCTTGTAGACGTTTCAGGCGGAGAGGCGGCGTGTCTAGCAACATGATGTCATCGCAATTTGCCCCTTCTTGTGTTAATGATATGTTGGGGCCCTTCTCACGAACGAAATCCCAAATGTCTCATTGTTTGCCTGCTCGTCTTAATTAATATAGTTGTCTTCTCTTTCAGCTCGAAGATCGTCCCAAAGAGCCTCGATGGCAGCAACAACGGTGTCTGGGAGTGGGCCGTTTCCAATTGCCTTGATGTTACTGTTGCCGAAGTCAGAATTGCATCATAAAACGCCTCGGGATCTGCACACATCGAAACATACCTCTCAATTTGAGATTCTTTGCTAGCTCTCAAGATGATGCCGTCGCCTTGCCCAAGTGCGGAATGATAGTAGGCCCACCGCAATGCTGCTTCGATGGACGTGATTCCAATTTCTTCGATAGCACCATTTAACTTCCTCTGGGCATCATGTAGCGACTGTTTGTCCCACAATGCTGACATGTACTTGGCGATTCGGCCATCGCCACTGAACCGCGTGCCTTCCGTAGCGCCGGATGTAAGGCTTCCTGAGAGAAATCCCGCCGCAATGACTCTGAAAGCGTTGAAGACGATGCCATGCTCGCGAAGAATGGGAAGTAGATGCTTTTCCATGCCTCGACTGAGAAGCGAGTACTCGCCTTGGTAGACTGTAGGTTTCACAAAGCCATGCTTGTCGCACACCTCGATGAAGGCAGTCAGTTGACTGGCAGTGAAATTTGAAACTCCGAGCTACATTTGGGATGCAAACTGTAAGTTGAGTTCCACATATGGCATTTGAGCTGTCCACAGGTAATGTGACGCACCTTAGCAAACTTTCTCTGTTTGTGAAGTTCATTAAGAGTCGAGGCCTGCTCCTCAATGGGCGTTTGAGAATCAGGGAAATGGATGTGGACAGTATCAATCTGCGATCGGTGTCGGACTCTTAACTATAAACCGCAAGCTGTCAGCATCGAGAGTTTGCCTCTTCATACCTTTGAAATATTCAACCGCCGAAGGCTGTCGCGGACACTCTGTTCAATATTTTGTTTGGACAACTCCCCCTTGTGATCAGCTGACATTGCGAGAATCTTGGTATCGACCTGAAAGCCTTGCTGAGTTGCCTGAGCTTCCCCGATCAATTCCTCCGATCTACCCTGAGCCTCGGCCGGATATCGACCTGCCGTATCCAGCACTTGGACATTGTGCTTTTTGAGTAGATCAAGACACGACTGCACTTGCTCGACACTGGTAAATTTGTCGCCGAAGCTCGCGGTGCCGAAAATCAGCTGTGGATTTGAGGTTGGAGACATCGTTGTGGGTGGCTATCCTTGGTAGCCTGGGACGGTATTGAAGGAGGATTGCGGCCGAAACTTGTGGAGGATGTTTGCAGACCATGTGAGACATTTGTACTTATAAATTATCCCCCCAGCTGTACACGCAGCTTATGTAACGTCGGGCCGAAATTCGCAGTTGTCCCAACTTGACTTGCCATGGTTTGGGTAAGAGTGCCTCATAGGGCTTATGGCTGTCAACGATGACGTATTCAGATTCAAGTAAGAACTAAAGAGGTCAAAGTTCCATGATGACCCACACTAAGATACCCGTATGCTGCTTTCTCAGACGAAGGCCAATGTGATTCCAATGGCTGATAACGTTAGAAGCTTAGGCGGCTTGAAGGAATGTTTCGAAATCCTTCAGAGCCCGATGTGGCAAGTCGTATCGGCTTATTGTCCACCAGTTGAGGTCAAGGCCTTGACTGTGCCTAGCTGCATTTCCGCACCGCTCGATTGCAGCACGAAGACCAAAATTTAAGAACAGGAGAGATGAGCAGAGGCAAAAAGGCAACCGTGATGGCGAGTACCTTTATGTGTAGTCACGGCGAGTGTTCATGTTGCTTCATTGAGACTTTCCTCCCTCCTGAAAGTTTCGGTGTAAATATGCTTTTCGTTTCACTGCATTTTAATCGTTCTATTCCTAGACATGTAGCGGTGTGTCTGACCACGGCAGGATGTCAACCTCCGGAATGTGATCGAAGCTATCTACGAGCATCGAAAACTCACACCGCGGTGGCTTGGTCTCCACTGCTTGTACTGAGAGACGAACGCCATATTCAGTCCTCGGAATACGGGCGAAGGCAGAATGTTGTCTGGGAATTGTCGACCTTCTTAAAGCGTGAAACATTTCCTTATGGCTCATGTCTCGCCCATGCAGTCTCAAATTGATGACATCCAGCGGCATCTGGTAAGGGCCGTACTCGACAAGTGTGTACGTGAGGTAGTCTTGGTCAAGGGGACCGAAGAACACAAACATGAACTCCATAATTTGAGCCGGAATGTCATCGATAGGATCCTCAACCTTTACTTCGATCAGCATCGATCCACGTGGACCATCGCGCCCAGTCATGAATACTCCAGTCTCATCGTCCCAGTCAGCCCAAGGCCAACATCGGACAACCCTGACTCCCGGCGGCCAGTAAAATCGTAGTTCCCTGTATCGGTCCAGAGGGCTCCACATGGAAAGATCATTGAGAATGTAGGCGTTTGGGCAGTATCGATCAACGTCAAGACGCTTGGTTCGCTTGTTCATTCTGACGAGCGACAGGGGATTTTGTCTGACGAATAGACCCGAGTCAACCTTTTTCAACATGACACCCAAGTCATCGTCAAAGGAAACGCTCCAAATGGTGGCGGATCGCCCGCGAGCACGAGCGACAGGAAGAACGTATGAGTAATTTCCCTTTTGTCGCGTCCACACTAGCTGAAGTCTGCAGGTTATCTTGATGCCGGCATTCGTGACAGTAACATCGCCTTCTGTCTGTCGTTTCAAAGCCGTGATCTTGAGCTTTGACCTGGAGAGAGGGTCTCTTATGGCGAATTCGCTCGGGGACTCCGCAAATATGCCGCAAGGATTATTATTGTGATCTTGCCACGTACGACGGACAAGAGGAACATACTCCCAAGCAAATATGGATAGGTCGTTCGTTGTTCTGATGATTTCTTGTTGAAGTCGCAGAAACGCCTTCTTCCCCTCTCCATATAGCATCGGCATGTTGACTCCAAACATTCCAAGTAAGCAGTATGCCAAGTCCTCCGGTCTGGTCGTCTCTCTCCCAGACGCCCATGACATTCTCTCAGCCACGCTGAAGTCATTGAGATCCTGCGACATGGATATAATGTCCTGGTTGATGGACGTGATTTCCGAAAGCAACTTTGCCATGGCAACTTTCTCACCAATTCGTAGCCAGTTCTGAGAAAAGAATTGGACCTTTCGCGGGGCTATCAGCTCCTGCAATGTCCATCCGCGTTTGAACCAGCGCTGTTCTTTTAATGCCTCATCGCCAGCGCCATCGCGAAGTTCCGAAAGATAGACATAACAGACGGCGGCATCTTCGTACCATTTGTACATCGAGTTGATGGCCTCGGAAAGCTCCGTACTGTTGGTCTTGTCGATGCAGCAGGTGTCAACCCAAGCGTATCGGTAACCGTCAGCAGCACCGAGCTCGCATGTTTCCCTGATTTTCTGAAAACCCTTCATCTCGTTCCTTGTACTAGGCTGGTCCCAATCCTGAAAAGTGACTTCTTCATCCTCCCAAGTATGTGAGAGAATGACATAAGGCTCGATAGATGGGCCAAAGCGCTCAACGATGTCCATGGTTTCTATGTCAATTAATCTCATTGTTAAACGCGCAGTCGACAAGGACCAAGTAAGTCAAGCGTGGCTGTCCTAAGTATGAGAGAATGGATGATGACAGCAAGAATCAGTGGACTGTTATCTGTGTTTAAAGTCAACTCGGAATTTCGAGGGAGAGGTCATTTGAGGTCGATGAGACTGTCCCAACGCGAAGCGATGAAGCGGGGTTTCCACAAGATGCTGTTGGCGCCTGGCATGATTCGGTCTTTTACGTCGGCCAGCGCGGCAATCTGCACAACTTTTCCAACGACCAATTGCATGCTCCATAGCCAAACCCACTCTATTGGTACGAATGTCAGCAGTTCTTTCTCTTTGGGCTGCTGCTATCGTACTGCGTTACACCATATTCAATAACGGGAGCAATTGATACCGTTGGGGCTGGGCGGATGCACATGCATCGACGTTTCGGCGATGTCAATTGTTTTCATCGCCTTCTTCTACTCGTTAGTCTCTCACTCGTATCCAGAAACTGCTGCCTAATGTTGCCATGACGACTGGAAATATTTGCTTGCTTAAGTTGCCCCTATCTTTGCGGCACAGTTAGGTCGCTCCACCTAGCTACATTGCAGATATATGATGCTGGCCTCCCCAGATTGTGAGATTGAGCGCGACAATATCTTTGAAAGCGTCCTTTTCTCTTCAATCCAGAGTTCATGGGTTCTGAATCATGATTTATCTAAAGGTTGGCTCTGTTTTCCTAAGCGCCGGGACGGTTGTCACGTTCATTACTACGCTGGTCCACGGGATAACCCCCATACCCTCTTTACTCGCTAGTACCGGGAAATGCAAACCGCACACATGGGCCAATTCAACAACCCCCGGCCAACCTGCTGTCACATTCTCAAGGCCATGCCCAACTCACACGATGATTCACGGCATCAGAGGAGGTGACACCCAACCCGGGGAGATCAATTGTCGCTATGAGAGTGACACGGAGGAGGAGGTTGGCCTCGAAACATGCCAGGAGATTGCAGACCACTACCAAATCTCACTTGAGAAGTTTCTCTTCCTGAACCCGTCCATGGACCGCGACTGCAGGAACATACTTCCATGTGCAACGTACTGCACTGATGGATGTGAGTAAACATAGACTCCATGTAATGGCAAACCCCCACATGCTCAATGTTTCCATCTCAGTTATCGAACCGAAAAGAGCGTGGGACGGGATCTGCGGCCCGTCGCGTCCGGGTGTCACCTGCGTTGGTACAGACGGGCAATGCTGCAACTCGGAGACTTGGAGATGTGGCGAGAGAGAGTAAGCAACACGTCCTCCCGCTCTAATGATAAGTCACTAGAGTACACGATTAATAGTTGCTGGGGCTAATGTATTTAAACAATATTTAGCATTGACTGTGCACCTGGTACTTGCTGGGAGGGTATTTGCTGGGGCCATAAAGTGTACAGCACAGATGGAACATGTGGATATGCAAATGGGAACCGCAAGTGTGCTGGCAAACAAGGAACATGCTGTAGCATCTACGGTCGTTGTGGAAGATACGATGATTTCTGCGGTGCAGGAATCTGCCAGTCAGGGGACTGCGAAAGCCAGCAACCACATCTTGATGTGTTCCTCATGAGCAGCCAGGTGTGTAAGCCTTGAGAGGCATCCTAGATGAAGCTTAGACAAGATATTCTCGAAGACTAGCTTTCCAACCCGTCAACGCAAGTCCTTAACAACCCGCTCCCAAACAGCAGTCTATTTCCTGTGCAGGCGTGGTATGAGAGGGTGACATGAGAGGGTGGCATGAGAGATAGATTGCCCGGCTCTTGCCGTCTTTCTCTTTCGGGTAAATACCAAATGTCAAACGATGATAGTTGACTCGTCATTCATGGGTTCAAATCCGGGTTTCCCAATGAGAACTTAGGTACAAATGCCATGGAACTTGATTGCGAAATTGACAAATGTGGGGCGTCCGTGTCTTGCGATCACCATAAAATTCGAATGAGGGGTAATGAAGATCGGGTGATATCAAATACCCCCTGTTGTGAGGAGCTTCAAGTCTGCCACACACTCCCAATGAAAGCCAGCCGATGTGAGTTTCAGCAGAAATAAGCTTAAATCAACGAGCGATCCTGCGAGAAACGCTCATAGTGGTAAAGAAAACCGATATATATTGGCGTCCTGAGTGGGGTTGAGCGACACATGGTAGCTTCTGTGCAGCTACGTGGCTAAATAAATATCCGGAGGGCGCTTTACTCATGATTAGAAATCGGTGCAGACGTCATAGAAGACAGCTACGTAACTCACACGCAAACCACGCCAGCTATATCACCATTTTGAACATCCCAGGGCTACGACACGGAATCCTCAAACCAGCAGTTTTCTACCACCAGACTACCAACAACAATGCCTGCCAAAATTTTCCTCACTGGAGCCACAGGCTATATCGGCGGCGACGCCCTCTACCAGCTGTACCAGAAGCACTCAGACTTCGAGTATGCACTTCTTATTCGGACTGAAGAAAAGGCAAAGAAGGTGCAAGAAAAGTTTCCGAAAGCCAGAATTGTCATCGGGGGACTTGATGATTCCGATATTCTGGAGCGCGAGGCAGCGTGGGCTGATATCGTAATTCGTGAGCCTTACTTGATTCCTAGATTCTAATTTTCGACCCACTGTCACCCACTAACCCACTTGCAGACACTGCCGACTCATCGGATCACGCAGACGCAGCTGAGGCTATTGCAAAAGGCATTGTGTCTGGTCACTCGCCATCCCGGCCTGGATTCTGGCTGCACACGGGCGGCACGGGCATCCTTACCTATTTCGACTCGGAAGTTAAGAAGACCTACGGAGAACACGACGACAAGGTCTTCAATGACTATGAGGGGGTTGATGAGCTTGTGAACCTTCCAGCCGCCGCTTTCCACCGCAACGTGGACGAGATCGTCCTCAACACCGGCATCAAACACGCGAACTCAGTCAAGACTGCCATTGTCTGCCCGCCGACTATTTACGGCGAGGGACGAGGCCCAGTGTCGGGGCGTGGTCGTCAAGTGTACGAGCTGGCTACTTTTGTGCTCAAGGAAGGATACAGCCCCCGCATCGGCAAGGGCCTTGCGCGGTGGAACAACGTCCACGTTCACGAGCTTAGCGTAGTGTTCGAGTTGCTGGTTGAGGCCGCGCTCGACCCATCTCGCAAGGACGACAAGGAGATCTGGGGAGCACACGGTTACTTCCTCACTGAGAATGGCGAGCACATCTGGGGTGATTTGGCAACGCTGGTTGGAAAGGAAGCCCACAAGCAGGGCTTCATCAAGGGAGAAGAGCCGGAAGTGCGAGGTCTGTCTTACGATGAGGCAGTCAAGTCATCTGCTGGATTTGAGGCAGCGAGCTGGGGCCTCAACTCTCGAGCTGGCGCCATCCGAGCTAAGAAAGTTCTTGGGTGGAAGTCACAGGAAAAGAGCCTCGAAGATGAAGTCCCTGCTATTGTCAAATCTGAGGCGGCTAGGCTGAAGCTCTAGAAGCGAAAACGGTGAAATATTATCATTATTTGTAGTATTGGGATATGTTCTGGATTTTGATCCTCGTTTCATTTTTTTCCATTGCAATCGGCGGGCCTTAACTAAGAACCAAAGCTCACAGAAACTGAATGGTAAGCTCCTTCTGTCACGTGCTTCTATCACTGAGCGTCATTTGCTTTCCCCATTGCCAGCAGTTGAAACTCAAGATAATAGTTTTTTACGGCAAGATGTCTGGCGTCTGAACCAAATACATGCTCGCAGTAGCTCTGTCGAAGTACGGCTGGATTCGAGTTATGATTGGCCACAAGGGAAGCCGTTGTGGAATGAGTAAAGCGGTGTGTTGGTGCCATGCAGCATCTATCCATGGATCAGATAATGGGTTGGCTGAGGTCAGCATGTGACATAGTAGGTACAGCCCCCGCCTGGCTATTAGGCATACGTGCTTTCATGTCTCCTCCCCGCGCCTAATTATTCACAAACTTCCCAACGATCTGGATGACTGTGGCGGCTGTGATCCACGTGAGGTTCCAACCATGGCAACCGAATTCGACGCGTCCTACCTCTGTTTCACCCAGGCCCGCTGCAGACTTTGCCAGTTCCCTGTACACAGAGGCAACCTCATTGTCGCAGGTACGTGGCTAGCTGCTGTACGGAACCCGAATGCTAATGGTGAGATACTTACCTAGCTGTCGAGGAAGGCTTTGCTACCGAGCTCAAACTTCCACACTCCGGAGACGTCTGGGACCAGCAGCTTCGCACCACCTTTCACACTTGCTTCCGTAAGAAGTGTGGACGTCGTGAAGAGCCGACTGTCTGCTATCATGTTGATTGCTATCAACTCCGCTTGTACTCAATTACGCCGACATTCCTCACTGCAACTGAATACGCCTTCACCCCTTCCCCCGACGAGGAGCGGCGACGGTCTGAGTACATTCGGCAGATTCTGGCTTGCAAATTGGAGCAGATGGTCTTTGGGGCACAAAGTCTTCCGTATGAGTTGTGGTTGATGGTTGCGCGGCATCTGGTCCGGCAGTGCGCTCTCCACATGGCGCAGAGCCAGGTGCGTACAGCTGATAAAGTTGGTGATTCTATCCTTGACTTGAACCAATCTGTGTTCGCATCCTACATAAAGATCGATGGTCGACACTACATCAAGAGACTGCAAAACACGCCCGAGTCAGGTAGCGGCAGTGGATGCTGCCTTCTACTACCGGCTCGAAACTCGAAAGAAAAGGACATGAACATTTTTGTGGCAGAGGATCATATCGGGGTTCGTCGACTGGCTTTCGTTTCGACAAGAAAACTGGAAGAATGGTGTCGCAACCAGTCTAGTGTACCCGGCGTCTGGTGGAAGAACATTTCTCAGGGGGTTATGCCGTCTGCTATCATTATCAACGGCGATGTTCGTATGCACTATGAATTTGTCAGTCACATATTAACCGAGCACAGGGTTTAAAAGTGCGAAGTATCCAGAGCAGCCAAATGCAAGACCTGGCTTTGGTCGGCTGGCCGACCCCTCTGTCATCACCTCCACTCGTCGTCAATCTCGCGACATTGGAACCACCCCGTGATCCTCTAGAGGGGCTTCGCATGGACTTCTTCGATTGCAACGCACCTAATACGGTCGGATACTCGGTAGCTCTCATGGGACGCGGGATTGCTGGGGTCTTTTCCCACAAAAAAGGCGAAGCAGACGTCCAAAGCGTGTACGAGAAAGCCGGCTCCACGGGCTGCTACTGGCAGTTCATGCCTATGAATGAAGGGGAGTATCTCACCGATATTTGCAGGCTAGCCACGCCACCTTCCGCGACGGGTCATGATGTTACTGGAATGACTGTGAGAGAAATGCCCTTTCTTTACCACCAAGGCTGACCAGTTCATTCTACCTATAGTTCACAACCAACCGTGACCGGACTGTCTTTTTCGGAATCTATGGACTCAACGATGGAGACTATGTGCGCGTTTGGAAACTCTCAAATGACCCGTGTCGACTGTATTACAATGACCGTGACGGCTTCTTCAGCCGAAGCCATGTCGAATTCGTCGGTGCTCAGCAGAACAGCGGCGATCCGGCCAAGCTCATCCAAGAGAACCTACCCGCTCCTGTGGTTTCTATTTCGGACTTTCCACGCGCTGTCCGAAATACACTTCGATTTTACTCATCATGCTCTATGCGTCACTTGACTGAGGTTCAAACTTGTGGCTGTGGGACTGGCTCGCATCGAGAAATCTTAGGAATGCTTCTTCGCTATGCAGACGGGCACCGCGAATGCGTCGGCTACTTCCGTCACGACAAGATTGTAGAGAGGATTCCAGTTGGGGAGACGGACAGCTTATACCTTTGTGTAGAACAGATGGAGCAAAATGGCCCCTATGCATATGTCGCGGTGGTGACATGTGAGACACCAAGAGATCAAACATCTCACTGGCTTCAAGTCACTCAATCTGGCATCTTGGAATGGTGGCATTCTCCTGAGGGCACTGCTTTGTATTACGACGGTCTTCGCCTGGGTGTGGTTTACCCTGGTTATATATAGGATAAGACGCATGAAGTTCTCCGCTCGCCGCAGAAATCAGCATAGCATAAGCTGTGGACTATTTCTATTCGCGGGTAAAGTATGTCACGTCTTTGCCACGTAACGACCAGATCTTCTCTCCGTCGTGAAATGATTCCTTCCATCTATCCGCTTCGGAGTGTCTAAGTTGATTCTTTTCGTCTCGAAATATGTACTCATCGGCGTGAAGGTAGTGTGTTTCGTAGTGGCCTTTTACCTGAATCCACTGACGGGTAGATCCGGTACCCCCAGAATTGGATGGACCTGCCTGAGGCTCACCATAGCTGCTGTAGTCCATGTTCTGTTCGGTCTCTCCGATTCCCATTGGCGGCAAAGATTGGCTTGGAACGGTGTTAGCGCGGTAAACCGGCATTTTATACGGACCCTTCATGTGCTGAACGTGAGAGCGAAGCGTCGTGGCATCAGGATGAAGTGCGTCAATGTACAGAGTTTTGGTGCCGGCGGTGTTTGAACCGTCCATTGGTACAAGCTGGACACCACGCTCGTTCCATTCAACTTCCCACATGCGAAATGCGACGCCGATAGTCGTCATTATAAAAACGCGTTCGAGTGCTTCTTGTTGAAAGACACGCTTCGCCGCATCAAGGGCCTGGCCCTCGACCTCAGCCACGCTGCCCTTCTTCCGCTTGAATTCAATCCACAACATGGAGTACATCTTATCGCTTGACCCATCATATCGCTTCACTGCGGCGTCCACGCGTCTGAGTGACCCATCGGGCGAGGATTCAGCGGCTACTGCGTAATACTCATGGTCATCGAAGAGTCTTTGTAGGACCAATTGCCAGAAGGCAGAAGCCTTGTACTCGACATTGGGGCTATTCTTTGCCTCCCGGTAGTACAGTGATAGTAAGCGAGAGGTCACAAGACCCGACGGCGTGAACCCGATACTAGACATTTTTCGAGGGATGACTGGCCAACAGTCAGAACAGTTCAGAATTAGTTTACGCACAGAAAAGAATTTAAACCTACCTGTAGCTGTGTTGGAAATTTAATTCTGGAAGATGTGGTTTGCTGTTATCTCTCATAGTAAAGAATGATGATGAAACCTTTGGGGTTGTATTTGTAGAGATCTTCAGCACTTCTCAAGTGTATGCCTCTGAATATGCAGAGTTGTTCCCGGCAAACGGTTCTTGTGCGTTACTGGCACACTAGGCGGTAGAATCACGCTAGATCGTTTACCTGGTTTACCAGACGAACAGCCACATTGACAGCGGTTGGGACTATGGCCTGCAAAATGAGCCTCAAGACGTCTATAAGCCATATTCATTTCGCGATGCGACTGTGCTTTCTCTTTGTCCATTTCCAAGATGGTAGCCGTGTGATAACCGAGTGAGACGTGCTCCACTGTGGATGGCTTCATCTATAGCCCCGACGACGGTCAGCGCAAACCCAAAAGGAACAGTGGTTTGGGTGAAATGAAACCAAAACTACCTTCGCTGGATACCGTAGGCTGGAACAAGATTCTACCTCGACAGCTTTTGAACAGGATCTTGAGAAGCCCCAGGCGTGTGTCATACCAACAACGATCGTGTGTTTAGACAGGTCATCTGGCCCCTGTTAAACTTTCATGGATGTCAAATCTTGAAAGACATCCTATTGAATCTACCCGGCTTGTTTACCCAACTATCTTACCCTACGTATCTCACGGACAATACCTGCTATGTCATTGCACTTGCGTATGTCAGAGTTGATTGGTTGTCTGCACTAGCCTACTGAAATACTATCCCGTCCGCAGATATGGAAGAGGGCTCGCAGTATCCTGATTTAAGCAGCTACCACAGATTGATCTCCATCTTCTGAACATATAAGCCACATAGCATCAATCTCTCAGGCGCCTGCATGGAAGGATACTGTACGCACGAGACTTTATTTAGTTTCCTCAGTACTTCACCGCTTCTATTTCCAGAGTGAGCCGTTGTTTGGACCTCTTTTGAGAGGGTTTAAATTTTCAGCATTGCGCCGAGGACTGGGACCCGTCAATTGCGGACTAGACTTCTTTGACTTTCAATGGTGCCCGAACACGCCTTCCTTTGTCTCCTGATCTTCTTTGTGACCCAAGTTCTTCTAAACTTGTTCAGGGGTCTATCAAACAGGTCGACAAACAACCAAGTAGCCGATTCATTCACAAAGAGACTGTGCAAGAACAGTACAGCAGAGCTGGTGAGAGTGTTAGGCGATTTCCATCTCGAAAAGGCACATCTTCTGACTGAAAGCAGCCTTCGTACGTTGCAGGGGCTGGATTTCAGTCAATCACCTTACGATCAACTGTATGGCAAAATATCTTCTACAAAGATAAAGGCAGCCCGACACTTGCGTATCGAAATATTGACCAGCTGAAGTCATCTGTCCCAATTAGGGATCCAAGTAGGGATACCGTTGGTGGCTTATTCGCGCCCCTCTCAGAATCCGGCAGTGTTTGTTTGTTTGTTTGTTTTATATTTAACGCCATAGCGGCAAGGGCGCAGCCGCCCTTGCGGCAGACCTCCCGAGGGGTATGTGGCGTGGAGGGCCGCAAGCTCTAGCTATATACTCTGTAGTACATGCCTCTTCCTGGCGTCCTCTAGATCTTGCCCGAGGGCTACTATATGTTCTATCCGTCCCTAGTTCCCACTAGTGCCCTAGTTCCGTTATAGCAATCTGCTGTCCTGATAACTATAGGTAGTCTATTATTGAGAGGATAGGTTAAGTCCTATCTCTTAGTAACGCGGGCAGATCTTCTGGAAGAAGTCTGTCACGTCAAGGAAGGCCTGGAAGCCTTCGGAATCAGTGATTAGCCCCTTAAAGTAACGCTCAAGAGACCCAATAGGTCCTATAGGCTCCTGGCGGCTGAAAGGGTAGAGGGTGGGCCACTGTTGCCTCCTCACTAGGGTTTTTCGACAGTAGACCAGATGATCTACTCCCTTAGCCTCCCCGCAAGAGCAGGTAAGCAGTGCTTCTGAATGGTTAAAGCGTTGGTGGTATTGTTCGAAGTCCCCGTGGCCTGATCGGGCTGCTAGGAGATGATGTAGGGTTACCCGTGGTAAGGCTAGTTCAGGAGGG
>VYYT01000055.1:93770-117039 GCA_032988895.1 Colletotrichum kahawae | reverse complement strand
CATAGTTCTTCCGTTTTCCGAGTGAGTTCCCAGTGTTCCCGTGATCCTGTAGTACAAATGTCCTGTCATAGCCGCCCGACGCCCAAGTGGGTCGTTCAGCTGTTATCCTTGTTTACGGGTCGTAACATTTAGATATTTATATTTTTAAGTTTATCTATTTAATATTATATATGTAAGTAAAATAGAAATAAAGTAGTTTTAATATTTATTAAACATTGTTTTTACATTTTAAGTAGTTTAATAAGCTAGTTCATATAGATCTTTCTGTTTAATATAATAGAAATATATTTTAGCTTTACTTAGTAAATAGAAGTAAAGATAAAGTAATAGAATAAATAATATCTTTAGTTTATTTCTTCAAATACTTTCTATTAATTCAATACATATATATATTGAAGAGAATATTTTAGTTTTATTCTATTTAGGGAAATATAAAATATATTCTAAAGTGAAGAGATTATTTTAATTGTATAATTTTCAGCTAGCTTAAATTCATATAGTTATATATTTACTCTAACTTTTCTTTAATAGTATTTTCTTTTTTAAGTTTTAAATATAGCTATATTAACTAAATAAAAGAAATATTTTATAAAAGTAGTTATATATTATTATTTTCTATACTTAGATCTTATAGAAAAGAGGTAATAACTTAAATATAAATCTTATTTAACATTATATCTTTCGTAGAAGTTATATTTCTATTAGTATTTTAAGTCTTTTTACCTATTTTATTTAATTAGATAAAAATTAATAGAAGTATAATATTTAATAACGTGGTTGATAAGCGAAGCGATCAGACAAGCGAAGCGATCACCCGACCGCAACACACCTATCTCCTACCTTTACATCTACATTACGTTATACATAACCATGTCATTAGCTAATAAAGAAGCTCAATTAAACTTAGCTACCTAAGCAATCAAACGAAGCAATAATCTTAGCTTAAGAGCTGTATCCCAGATCTACTCAGTGCCCTACTCAACACTACGCGACCGAATAAAGGGAAAGCTATCACGACGTAATACTATACCTAACTCACGCAAATTAACAGAGCTTGAAGAGGAGAAGCTAGTTAAGTATATCCTCGACCTGGATTCCCGATCGTTTCCTCCTCGTATCAGTAGTATGGAAGATACAGCTAATCGACTGCTTACCGACCGCGACGCGCCCCCAGTTGGGAAGCGCTGGGCTTCGAACTTCGTCAAGCGATAACCACGGCTCCGGACGCGCTTTTTTCGGAGATACGACTATAAGAGGGCCTAATGTGAAGATCTAGACGCGATAAACGCATGGTTTTAGCTTGTGGCGAACACAGTCGCGAAGTACGGTATCGTGGACTTAGATATCTATAACTTCGATAAGACTAGTTTTATAATAGGCTAAATTACTTCTAGGATAGTCGTAACGAGCGCTAAAAGGCGTTCAAACATGAAAATAATGCAGCCTGGCAATCGTGAATAGGTTATAGTCATTCAGGCTATCAGTTCGTCAGGCTACAGCGTTCCGCCGTACATCATTGTTACGGGGCAATATCACCTCTCCACCTGGTATACGGAAACAGGTCTCCCGCGTGACTAGGTTATCGTAACGTCTGAAAACGGGTGGACAACAAACGAAAGAGGCCTAGATTGGCTCCAGCACTTTGATCGGTATACAAAGCCGCGTGCAAGTGGTAGTTATCGCCTCCTCATCGTCGATAAGCATGAAAGTTACTACGCCGCTGACTTCGAGATATATTGCAAGGAAAACAACATCATCACCCTCTGTATGCCGGCCTATTCGTCTCATCTGCTTCAACCCTTAGACGTTGGGTGTTTTAGGCTACTAAAGGAGGCTTACGGTCGACAAATTGAGGATAAGATACGCTGGGGTAATACGCATATTACGAAGGAGGACTTCTTCCCCGCGTTTCGCAAGGCATTCACACAAGCCCTCACAGTCAAAAACATCCAGGGAGGTTTTAGAGGGGCTAGGCTTGTCCCTCTAAGTGCCGAAAGTGTGCTTTCAAAGCTAGATATGAAGTTACACACTCTAACACCTCCAGGATCTCTCCTAGCAACGCCCCTAGCGTGGACTTCTCAGACGCCAAATAATCTAATAAAGGCCTCTTCTCAGTCCGAACTCATCCAAAGGAGGATCTCTAGCCATCAGAATAGCTCCCTAACTTCAATTGTTAAAGCTGTAGAGCATCTATCAAAGGGAGCGCGGGGATTTATGCACCAGATTGCTTTGCTAAGGTCTGAGGTCTAGATCCTTCGGGAAGAGAATAACCTACTTAGCCGACGCAGAAGGGCTAAGAAAACATATCTCAGATAAGGAGGAAGTCTTACTATACCTAAGGCTAAGGACCTTCAGTTATAGAGAGAGGCGATAGCTTAGATCGAGGAGGAAACGCGCCGGAGTAGTAGCCGTTAGCCAAGGACGGAAATAGGTTAACGGCGATGTGGTGTCTGTGGGAACACTGGTCATAATACGCGAACATGTCAGTTTATTAAAGAAACATCTAATGAAGAGGTTTCTGAGTAGTTTGAACTCAATTGATTCTATGGGTGTTGTGTACTAGTTAGAAATGTGCTGTGGTTGCGGTCGGGTGATCGCTTCGCTTGTCTGATCGCTTCGCTTATCAACCACGTTATTCTATATATATTAGTAAAATTAATATTTGACTTAGAGGTAAATATTTATTTCTTTTATATATTATTAACTATTTAAAGTTCTCTTAATAAAGAAAACTACAATAACAGTATTTTATTATTTATTATTAATATAATCTTAGTTTTACTTCATATTTTTAGAAACTATAGCTTGAAAGGAGGTAGAGATATTACTTTTTATATTTTATTAATAACTAAATAAGGCTTCTTATTTTAAATTATTATCTTTATGTTATTTTTTAAATAGAATGTCTTCTTATTAAATATTATATTTTATATAATAATAACTTCTTAAAGTAAAAATGTTTAAACTTTAAAAAAGTTATAAGAATTTAATATATATTTTACTGAATATATAATATATTTTTATATTTCAATTTTAAAATTATATTTATTCTTATTCATTTTATATTTTTTCTTAAAAAAGTATATTTTATAGATATATATATAGACCTCTTCTTATTAAAAATAAGAGTTAATTGAAAGGTTTACTTTATAAATAGATTAATAGTATTTAATATAGTTCTTTAGTTAGTTTTCTTTAATTCAAATTAATAAAAGCTAACTATAATATTAAGAAAAGCTTATATCATAAAGGAATATTATAGTTTATACTACTTTGACTTATAGTAAGAGTATAAAGCTTACTACTTAAAGTATTATACTAGCTTTTATAATTAGTTTTTAATTTATTTATTCTATTTTTCTATTTAGCTCTTTAATATATAAAAAAGTTTATATAATTTCAATTTCTACTTCTAATATTTAGATTTAAAATTCTAATAGCTTATTAATTATAACTATAATATACTTACTATTTTATTTAATGTTATATAATATAAAGCTATATTATCTTTATATTTACTATTTGAAAATTTAAATAATAATAAAAACTAAATATTAAGTTTTATTTATATATAAAAATATAAAGAGTTAACTTATATATTTACTTTCAATAATAAGAAGCTATTTATTTATATTAAAACTTATTAAGTAGTTAAATAGATTTTATGAGATCTTATAGAAAGGTTATATTACTCTTTATTTTAAAATATATTATAATGTAACTTATTTTATATATATTATTATATAATATTAATATTTAAAATATTTTATATTTTAGATTTTTACTTTTTAAGTATTAAGAATAAGTTTCTTAAGTATTCTTTAGGTAAAATAACTAACATAAAAGTATTATATTTCTATAATATTAATATGAGTTTAAATTAGTTTTTTTAGAATACTACTGTATATAAGTTATTATAGAAGTAAATAAATTTAAAATTAAAATATTATTCAACAAAAGTATTAAGAATTAAAATAAAAGATATAAAGCTAATAATTTATAAAGGTAGTATTAGCTATTTTTAAAAAGTGTTTTTATTTCTATATTCTTTTTATAATTTCTAATATAAAACATATTATTAAAACTTAAGTATTAAGTATCTATTCTTTATAATAAGTATTTTAAAATAATATTAATATATAAGTTATTTATAAATATAATATTTGAAACTATTAGGTTTTAAATTCTTTTTATTCAATTAAAGATATTATAAAGTTTTATATTTCTTATTATAATAAAATATAAAGTTATATCTGTTTTAATTTATTTTTCTATCTTAAAAATAATTAAGCTTTTCTTAGAAGTAAGTTCTTATTAACTAAATAGAAAGTATTATAATCATCTAATATTATATTATTAAAGAGGATTTTTAAACTTTAAATATAAATTATGTAAACCTTATTAAGTTTAGGTTTTAATATATAAGCTTCTTTTTCTTTTATTATAATTATAATAATAATATTCTTAGTAATAATATAAACTACTATATTAAAAAAAAGGTTTATTTTAGAAATAGATATATTAAATAACCTTTTTATTCTATTTAAGTTATTTTTTAATAATAACTTTTTATTTCAATTCTTATTATCATTAAGTTTAGAAATATTAAAGTTTTTAGTAGTAAGCTACTTTTTATAAACTATTTTAGTATAAAGTTTATAATATTTTAATCTATTAATTCTAATATAAAATTATATTACTTTTTTCAAACTTATATAAATCTCTTTATGTATAAAAGTATATTTAGAGTAATTATAAATAAATAGAGTTTATTTATAGTTTATATATATATATATATATATATATAGTATTTTATTAACTTATTTTATAAAGACTTTTTTGAAATAAACATTATTGAGAATTATATTATTGGATGATTCAGCTAATATTATAAAGACTTTATTAAAGTAACTTTTTAAATAGGTTTCTATTATATTTTGATAGAAAAAGTTTTTGAATATATTAATATATTAATCTATACTTAAAATCTTAATATTAAAATATCTTTATTTAATAATGTTAATAAGCTTTAAACTAGCTTAAAATACAGTAAAATAGTATTAAATTCTTTAGAAAAAGGCTTTTAATATAAACATTTCTTATATTTTAAATACTCTATGTTAGGAAGTTTTAAAAAATATGTTTTAAAAGCTTTTAATCTATATATTCAAACTAATAATAGAAACTATTTAATTTAAAATTAAAATATATTCTTTATAAATTATAATAAACCTATTTATATTATTTAAGATATAATATTATTTTAAAATATAAATTAAAATATAAAAAATATAGTCCGTTTTCTCCGAAAGCTTTATTTAAATAGATATAGAACTGTCTTCTAAAATAGTATTTCTAATTTATTTATCTAAAGCTTGATATATTTACTTTCTCTATATATATTTTATTTTATAAATAATATATATAATAAGATATATTATATAAAGCTTTAGAATATTTATAGATCCCTTTATAAAGAGAATAGAAATAATTAATATCAATAATAATAAATCATTAGTAGTTTTTTTTTAGTTATTTAAAATAAAGAAGATTTATAATATAATAATTTTATTATATATTTTTTATTCTACTTCATAGTATTTATATTAATTTCTATTTTCTTTTTGAATTTAATTATTAAGTAAAAATATATTCTTCATTTTATTTAAATTAAAAGACGCGTTAGAAGTATTATTTAAGTTTATATACTTTTAAATATCTTTAGCTTTTACTTCTATTTAAAACGTAATATATTAAATTAAGAAGTTATAATAAAAAATAACTTTATAAAGAATATTAAAACTAATAGTTATTATTATATTAAAGATATATAATAAGTTAAAAATAATTTTTAGAAAAAAGCTTAAAACTTAAAATAATATATAATAAATATATAATAAATTAAATAAAGTTATAGTTTATTTTATTAATAGCAATTTAAAAGTATAATATAAATTAAGTTTAGAACTATTATAAAGTAATTATAATATATATATAGTATCTATATAAATAAATAGCTTAATTCTTTTTAAATTAAAATTTAATATAAAAAGTCTTTTAAGAAATAGACTTTAATACGCTAGAATATTATTAGCGCAGATAAGTAGGTTAGAAGTAGGTTACCTCGTACCTTCCTCTGAGCGCGAGGCTGCCTCGGATGCTTGAGGGCATCACGACAGTTAGAATATTTGTCTCCTTGAGAATGGAGTGGGGTGTAACCTATCTCCCTATTAAAAAGAAAAACACCTGGAAGCCCAACTTCAACCTAGAGATGAACAGTCACACACCCTGTTATTCGTGACATATTCAGCGGTAGCACTTGGTAGTTAAATACAAACAAGTCGCGTATTCAACTTATATCATTCCGTTCTCAAGACGGCGGTGCGATGATTCTCCATATTCAATGCAATAGAGAGCATAGATTAAAACGAAACTATTTGCCTTCTAACATAAGTGCTCCGCCATATCATCATCAAGGTGCTGAGATCTCTCATCTCCCACTCCACCCCCAGTTGATATTGACAACTGGCCACGGACGGTTGATTCCAGACAAGCACCCGGAAATGCATCCAGCCCGCCAATGGCAGCGGAAGGTAAAAAACAAAAACAAAAAAAACGGGAGGGGGGAATACAAAAGAGGACAGGCAAAAGAAGAAGAGGCAAACAAAATGGGGATAAGCAAACGTGAACCGCAAGAGCAACGAGAAAGTTAATACACACGCCCGTATATTGGCAGCAACTGCAACGCGCCATTGTCCGTCTGTTTTGCGGGCTAGACACTGTCAGGACAGACGTGTCACGTGTATGAGACGAAAGAGTGGCTTTGGCCCTACGAAACAATCGGACTTCTCAGATTGCTCGAACATTCACCTCCAAGATCTTTTTTGGTGCCTAGAAATCTGTACCTCTCATCGTTCATTACGCCAATAGTCAGGTGTTTTGTCTGATCGTTCTCTCTGTAAAACCAGCCAAGTCGAAATTTGACTCCTCGTAGCTGCTCCAGGGTCTCGACTTTAGAGAGAGGCTGAGAAGGCATGTGCTGTATCGCATTGGAAGGTATGAGGAGGGCAGAAGTCATGTAGAGACTGGTGAAGTTTTCTGGGGCAAGACCTCTGAGGTCCATGTCTAGCGAGCTTCTGCGCCACCCCAATAGGCGCCTTGTCATCGCGAAAAACAGGGTTGATAAATGCGCAACCGCAACCGTGCCAAGGATTCCGACGAGGAAGTATGTTGCTGTCTGATTCTGGACGAGTCGTCGTCTACTGTAATCGATGACGGACGCATCCATCTGGGATAGGCTGTCAGATGGGACAGACAATGGAGGGGAATCTTCATCAACGTCTACACGGTTCTCCAGGTTGGCGATTTGTGCGCTCATTAGCGCTCGATTCTTGTGCAGGTTTTCCAAGATAGCTTATTCCTATTCTAGGTCTCCAAACCCTTCGAAAGGGATTTTCCCAAACGGCTGAATAAGCACTCTGAAGATATCGTCCCCCATCCCATAGCCCGTCGTCAAATTACCGAGTCCAATGCGAGGATGTGCGAGGTATTCTGAACTATAATTTTCGGCGCTGTCGTATAGTGGTATCCCGAAATGTGGGTGCAATGCCTTCGTGGTTGACTCGTCGGGACGTGGAGGAATAGTCGGGTTTAAGAGAAGCTCGCCGTTAACAACAATCATGTTCACGGCTACCATGGTTTTGACCCACGAGTACTGACACTTCCAGACAGTCAAATGATCAAAGGTTTGTCGATTGATATTCCATTGCCCCCATGCGTAAGTCCGCCAGATCGGCGCGACAGAGACAGACCCGGTGTCATTCGGGTTGTGACAGGAGTAATCGATGTGGAAATACTTCTGATAAGGCCCTTCTCTCTCGTGAGCGTGGATAACCCAAGCGAAATAAGACCGATTTCCGGGGCTACGCTCATCACCCAGAAGAAAGTTGGCGTTGACATGAGTTTTAGTCCCGTTGGGACAGACAAAAGACACGTTCGTGTGAGCCTCGTACGTTGTTGTTGTTACGTAACCCATCGTCCTCTTTGCTGAGATAGTTTTGTTCAGGTCTTCGTCAACTATCCGGTCGCAACTCGGGTGCAATCTCACTGCTGGGACTCTGATGTCAACCGTAATGTTTTTATCGTTATCCATGAAAGATTCCGGGATGCTGCCAACGCGGCGGAATAATAGGTCGTCGAATGTGTACGCTGGATACGTCAAGTTGGTCTCTCCTCGCCTAAGCAAAAGACAACCGATCTGTTGTCTTCTAACAAGGAAGAGTGGGTCGGTCAGTGGTTTGTTGCCGAGCCAACTCTGCTGTGTCAACTTGATTTTAGTCGCCCGAGGGTCGGACTCGACTGTAAACAGGACAGATGCAATAGTTGTTAAAAAGGCACAGACGATGGCCAATGATTGCGAGACCGTGATCGGCCAAATAGCCATTTTCATGGACTTAACAAACGCACTCGCCCCCAGCATATCTAGCAGCGAAACATCCAGCTCCTCGGCCGAGCTTTCCTTTCTGGAAATCGTGTAGATAGTAGAAAGGCTTCGTAGAGCTCTGTCGTACGACGTGATGTATAAATTCACTCCAAGGGCTACTAAAGACGGTAGCGATGTCCACAACAGATACCAATAGCCTCTCATGGTTGTGATACCATCTTGTTTGTTGGATGTTTCCAAGCTGAAAAGTAGTGCGACGACGAGGCCACAAATAATGAAAGTGAATATGACCCGCACATTTGTTCTCAAAGTAAATGGTAAGAAGTCGGGGTTTTGACCAAGGTTTGGAGATGTCTTTGGCACCCTGAGCATCTTGAATCCGGTGCATCACTTCGCACCGGCTGCGGAAGTATATCAAGCTACCTAATAAGGTAGCTGGGTCCCTGTGCCAAATGAGGGTCTTGTCTTTGTATCGAACAAGGCTGAAGGCCAAAGCGGTTAAAGCGGTTGCAGATAAAGCAAGGATCGAAAGTGCCACGGTTTGATTGATGATCAATCTTTCGACGTCAATTAGCCTCTCCCCTGAGCGAAGGCTAGGCCCATGATCCCACAGTCGATAGTGGGCGATCAATGGACCCATATGACTTGCCAGACCAATCACTGACTCGTACATCAACTTGTTGTCGTCCAGGGAACTACTCATACTGTCGACAGTAGTTTCGTTGAACATTTCCCACACCTTAACAGGTCCAAAAGAACGGGGGCCTTGGCTCCAACGCCAATCGTGGTTTTGCGGGATGCTCCCAGCAAGCATAGCCCACATGTCCACATCGGAAGGCGTTTCAAAATCTTGAGACACCGAATCGACTATGGGATTGATTCCGTCATCCGTGACTTGAACTTTCGAGAGCCTGGTAAGAGTCGTACAGATGATCGCCGTAGCATTGACGACGTCTGGGAGTGATGACTTGCTAGGAGACTGTCCAATGGTTCCTGCAAAGTAGATGAACTGTCGACCCTGTTGCGGAAGGTTTTGACAAGGGCGCGCAGGGGTAAACGTAGAGTTTATTTGCCAGAGGTCGGTGAGTCCATCAGATTTGTATGGAGCAGAGACGTGGGAAAACCGAAGAGAGACGTTCCGACAGCCCTCGAAGTCCAGAGATAAGTCGAGATCGTGCTGCCTATCGTCTATTCGGTTGTAAGCTAGTTGCACTTTATAGACTGAATAAGCTTGTAGCTTCAAACACTGGATTTCTGAAATGGCTGCGTCCACAACCACTTTAATGGGCGCTGTGGGGCTTCCTCTGGGTTCGAATCGCTGATATGAAAGATTTTGCGTGACGCCGAAGGGAAAGGACATATTGAAGTCGTGTAGGGCCCTCGACAGGTGGAACTCGCTCGTATCTGCCTCATAATGATATGGGTCTGAGGGATTATCGGGTGTTTGGAAAGCGTCAAGAATGGGAAGGTCGACAGGTGCTACAACCCGAACTTTGTCCAGCTGATAAAGACCCGGTACGAGCACAATCTGAATTTTGAGTAGAATCGCTAATATGGTCACCAGAAAAACCAAGTAATCTTTCCGCTGAAAGGAGAGAATAATTAGCTTGACTGAATTCATTGACGGATAGTCAATTCGATATGACTCATGGCCCATGGGCTTGCGATGATGGAGATTCATCCATGGCGTATATCGTCCAGCCTGCAATTCCACCCTCGCCCAAAGGCCAGCAACAATCGCGAGTACTGAGAACTCATAGTTAGTACTTTGATTTTCATTTTCAACCTTCGATGCGGCTGCTGTGGGGCGTGCGCGAATCTCACCTCCAGTTGATGCAAATCGCCACACAAACTCAGAGCCTGGCTTAAATGTGCCAAGACCTTTGTTCTTGTTTGAGTGAATCGTCATGGCCGAAAGCGCGACCATGATCATCACCAGAGACCCTCCGAAAGCACCAAGAATGACTGGCCGCAGCCAAAACGGCCGCCAAATGGCGGCCTCGGTTGAAAGAGAGTCGCTGTCCAGTTCTCCAGCCGTCTTCGTTGAAGTGCCCGCCTCGCCGGAGAAAGATGATGGTGGATCAAGACGTGCCTGGAGAGTTCGTGTGTCCGTATTGTCTAGCAGCCTCTCATTCTCCGAGGCGTTGCCTTCTTTTTGGTGGCCCAGTCGGATGCCATTGTTATCGGGCTGTGCGATTGTTATCATCGAGGTCCTAGCATCTCCCTTCGCAATCAGAGATGAATGGTCGCTGGAAGAAAAATGATGTACCCCAAGGCCAGGATCATTCTCGGCCTCAGACAGATGTTGTGAGGACATGGTGTTATTCATCTTGCTATTGAGGCTGACAGATGAATAGCGAAAGTTGAAAAGAGGTGAAAGCAAGGAGGGAAGTTTGAAGATTGCACGAATGCCTAGTATTGATAGCCACTTTCAAGGATGAACAGGCTTTGGATAAGCAGAGATTGGATAGATTTTCGTTTCCAAGCCCAGGTAGCCGCGATAAGGTTGGTGTTGAATCAGTCACGTACGTTGTTCCAGATCTTCCGTGCCGGTGTAAGCCACTCAGAATTGGATACACAGGGAGGCGGTCACATGCAATTAGTCTAGCCTCGCCTATGTGACCGTGCTGCTTTTCCGGATAGGTATAAAGCAAGTATGAAGTGTTTGCACCGTTAGCAAGGTTGCGTCACTAAACCTAAGAAGGCGGCACATTGCGCAACTCAAGATACTTTCATTGAGGAACGTTAGGCAACTATGCAGCAATATCTGAGGAATCTGATCTTTCCAGGTTGAGCAGGCTAGTGACCCGGTCAATTATTACATTGCTCTCGCGTTTTCCTCAACGCTTCAGTGTCCCGAAGGTGGTCTAATAATGGTGGATGTCGGCCTCATTTGTGCAACTTGTATGGGAATCAAGAGGTGTTAGACAAGATACCCCGAACTTCCCTTCTGGGGAATAGCATACCTGCTCACCCTGATTGGCCGCTTATAGTCCAACATCAAACCTTGCCACGTCAATTCGATTCATCATGGGCATTAAAAACATCGAATAACAACAGAAAAAGCAGGTGCATCGCCTGAGCTTAACCCCGGAGAATAATGATCTTCTCGAGTCGCAATACTATTTGCGACTTTCAATTCTCAAGCATCCATCTGGGCTTTCAGCGGATATTACAAGTTTCAAGTCAATACGACGCGGGGCTTCGTTCAAAAAATTGCTGCAAACGTTGCGTCTTCTGCTCAGCCCGCAGTGGAATACATGTCTCATCCTCAGGTCTCCGAAGCATCCGCGCTTCTCCTCTCTCGTTCCTCGTTTTTCTCGGCCGTGAGCCTGTCCTGCATCTCAATCAGAAGCTTGCGGCATTTCTGACGCTGAAATCTCGGTAGGTTCGGCCAACGGCACTTCCGATAGATTTCTTGAGCCTCCTGTGCGTCAAATCAGTCTATGAATGTAATCTCCGGCATGATCTACCACAGAGTAGGTATACTCACATCTACCCATTTCTGATGAGCACGCATCCACTTCGGTTGCCATACCTGCCATTCGCTTCGGTTGCAATCACCCGGCACGGGGAACATCTCGAGGGAAATCAGCTCCTCGCATAACCCATCAAAATACGTGACGGCGGGTACGGGTCTCGCCGTGCGCCATTGCTCGTCTTCTGGGATCTCATCTGACGGTCTCGAGATGTATGCATCATGAGCAGTGAGCTCGCCTGCGATGCGCCAGATTAGATAAGGGAGATTTTCAGCCTGACCGAAAGTCTCTAGTCCTCAACCTACCTGTATTAATATCGAGCAACCACCACATCCCTTGAGTGTCTCCTCCCAGCGGTTTGGACAGTGGGACTATGCCCTGAGGAATTCTCTCCTCTGGCAGTGGCCAGAGTCCGACGAGATTAGGGTCCTCAAGTTGGAAATCTTCGTCGGGCTCACGGAAAACATTTTGAAAATAGTTGATGGTCTGGGTGGACGGGAACACGGGCCTGTAACTGGTGACATATGGGAGATGTCGGACCAGGTCAATCATTGTGTCGTTGAAGCCGAGGCGCCGCAGCTTCTCGAGGGGTATGGTGTCATCGCCCCAACCTCCTTCCGGGGGGCAAACGATGTGATCAGGTCTGATCGAGACCATTTTGGAAAGTAGTTCATAGTATCGCATGATGCTTCCGACAATCGCATCCCGGTCGTATGTCGAGCCAGGACTCCGGTCCTGCGATATGGGGGCTTCGGTCGACATATTCACACCCCGGATGCGGTCTTGTAATTGATGTTAACGCCTAGCACAGCTCAGCCTGATGAGACTTGCCAGGTTCTTAAATGTAACCAGATCCCCGCAGGCGCCCGAGACTAGATGGATTCTTTAGACTTGGCGCCAGCATGTCATTGGCCAGGTAATCTCGGAGGCTTATTTCCTTTTGCATCCAGATCCCAGTCAATCTGACCGGGATGATAGCTGCAGATGCAGGGGGTGCTGGGGAGACAGGCTCCAAGCCTCGGATAGTGGCTGCATATGCGCGGTGCTTTCTTATCTCCTTTCTTTTCATTTCTCCCCGCAACACTCATATTGTTAATCGCAGTAAGGGGAACAGATATCAAGGAGTGGGATAGATTGCAAAATGAGGGGTAACTGGTGACGAGAGGTATGACTAGCAAAAGGCAGCTCATCACGAGAGGGATAACAACACCAAGCAGCATGAATTAGCATCGATAGGAAGAGGAAAAACCCCTGGTTTGATAGTCAATTAGCAACACGGAGACTTCTATCTCATTACACTTCTATCTCACTACACAAGTATTGAAGTGTGCTATAGCAACACGGGTTGTCAACTGAGTGACACCTTACCTACAAGTTTACAAAAGAGATAGGGATGCTATCGGACATATCCAACTACATAAACACAAGAAAGATTTACATCGTAGGGTTATGTCTAGGAGCAGGCGTGATAATAGATCGCGCAGCGTCCGAGACCTCAGCGGCAACCTCCAAAGCGTAGCTCAACGACGCGGGCACCTCGATCGTCGCCTCCGGAGAGCTTCCGGTGATGGAGGGGGTAGCGACAGCTTCTGCCATGGCCGGGGACGTCGCCGTCTCCCGAACTACCGGGAGCGACGCATACCCCAGCTCCTCCATCTCCCTCTGGCAGTGCTGATCCTCGCACCGCAGAAGGCCGAGGTCCTCGAAAAGCTCCTCCGAAGTAGGTCGGCGCATGGAGTTCCCCTCGCGGATAACGAGGTCGCCAGGGGACCTGTTGCCGTTGTCGAGCTCATCCAGCGCCCGGCGGCCGGGAAAGCTCGGGTCGTCGTCCTCATCGTCAGACGGGTCCGGCATATCAGTGTTGCTGTCGTCGTCTGAGGGCGGGTTGTTGTTATTGTTGTTTCCCGTCCCCCTCGGCTTAGTGTAGCCCCAGCTGTACTTGTTGACCTTGCCATTGGTGAACTGCGTGCCAGGCTCATCTTCATAGTGCTCAATGAATTCATCCCTGTCTGTGCCCTGTCTGTACCATGGATCGTCCGTCAGGAGCGCGAAACCGGGGTCGTTGACCAGCGTCTTGGGCCAGCATGGGTTCGCGGTGATGCCAAAGTCCGGGGGCATGTTCCCCATGTTCGTGAATTGGATGTCGATAACGGTCTCCATCTTCTGCAAGGTTCTCTGCCACACGTCGTAGGTTCGACATCCGTCGACGCTGGTCCCGATGGACCTCTCGCCGACGAGGTGCTCTTCCTCGCGATCCGGACAGCCGCCAAAGAGCCAAGCCGCCCTGCTATTGTCGGTCGCCGGGATGAGACGGATCCAGACGCTGTTATCGCGAGCCTGCCAGACAGATGCGCCGGGGTACTCGTCACGTTCGCATTCTAGGTCCGCTTCCTGCAGCCAACCGCTGCTCCAGGCAGTGTGGTGCTGCTCGTTGTACTCGCCGACGATAGGCCGTGGGGCCCTGAGTGCTTTGTCGGACGGACAGGTGAGGGATTGTAGGTCTCGGCGCCTGGCGATGACGGAGCTGTAGTTATAGCAAGCCTGTTTGGCCCTATCGCCATTGCACTTCCGCTCCCTGACCCGTCGGCCGGGCGCAACGTACCTGGGGGTCGTGTACGACTTGATATTGCGGAAGGCCCTGGCTTGGAGCTTCTTCGTCTTGCACGTCTTTGGCTTATCCGAGGCTTTGGTCGGTGGCTTGGTCGCAGGTCGGTCGGCCTTGCTCGTGAGCGGCTTGTCCACCTTGACTTCGTAGTCTTTACCCTTGAATTTGAAGACCGACTTGCCGGCTTTCGCGACGCCCTTGGCGCAGACCTGAACCAATGCCGGCATGGCAACCTGGAGAGCGATGGAAGCGATCCAGCCGACGAAGGGGATCAGGCGCAGGGGCAGAGTCGCAGCCATGATGGCAACGCGGCAGAAGGCCTTGGCCGCGATCTCGAGGGCGAGAGTCTCGGCGGCCTCGAGAGCCAGGTCGGCCGCCTCGTCCTTGAACTTCTCGCCGATCTGCTCCCTCGAGATCGGCGGCTTGAAACCGGAACAGCAGTAGCTCTGCGCACCACCGGTGCAGGTCTGGTCCTCGTCTTTGGTAACATGGTTGGTATTGGTCGTGACCTCGGTCTCGCCGTCGCCGCAACCTCCCGTGCAAGACAGTCCCAGACCGCGGAATCCGCGCCACTTACAAGTTCCCATGGTTGTTCCTTTGGAGCAGCAGAGGCGGCGGACCTGGTCCTTGGGGCAGTGCGACATCGTGGACAGCAGCCCGGGCTGGCCCCTCATCTGCGCCGCCTCGTGGTCGCCGGTGCGGCACTTATCGTCGCACATGGTTGTGTAGCAGACGCCCTTGGCGGCCTCGTCCTGATAAATGGCCTCAGCCTCTTCCATCTCTTCCGGGGTCATGCTGCCGCCGATGGTGCTGTCCTGGTCGATCTGGTCCAGTGCCCAGATCATCATGCCGCCGAGCCAGCGGGAGGCGGCGAACTCCCGCTTCTGTAGGAGCGTCTCGTCGTCGTCGTAGGATACCCACTGGTCGTTGTCCCAGTTTATCCACTTGACGCCGGCTGTCTTATCGTGGGTGGGCTTGAGCTTCTTCTCGTCAATAATATCGAAGATCTCCTGCAGATTCAGGATGCCCGATGCCTTCGAGCAGGGACCCGCCTTGGCTCCGCCGGAGAACTGGCACACGCCGTTAGGCTTGTTGCAGTTCGAGTCCTTGAGGGTGAAGGACCGGCCGTATACTAGTTGAGGTCACGTCAGCTGACAGACTTTCACACCGAAGCGCATAGCTACTTACGTCCCTGGCCGAGAACGACGTTCTCGGACTTCACACCAGCTCTCCAAAGCAGATCCAGACCGAGATCAATCTCAGTGAGGTTAGTATGAGTTGCCACGCAAGGGCCCACAAACTTAGAGGCCGCGTCCCAGGTGCCGTGCAGGTCGTACGACATGAGGTTAAACCAGTCGACGTATGGCTGTAGCTTTGCCAGGTCAAAATGTTGGAGGTACCAGTACGACGCGGGCAGCGTGAGAGAGTAGCCGTAGCCCTTCTTTGAGAAGGCCTCCTTGATGTCCTTAGAAAGGAGAACAAAGTTGGCCTTGTCGTCGGGCTTGCCACCACGGTCGTCTGCAGTGGGATACTCCCAGTCCATATCCATACCTGCGAGGCAGTCAGTTTGCGTCTCTGAGGTTGGTTCCTATTGCTGGAGAGCATAAGCATAAGCAGTAACGCACCATCGAACCCGTAGGTCTCCATGAACCTTATCAGATTTCCGATGAACTTCTTGCGGTTTGCAGCGGTGCTTGACATGGTACTGAAGGCCTGCTGATACTTTCCAGCTATGGTGAGTCGCATCGATTAGTGTCGAGTGAGAGAGCTATCAGGGTGGGAGCACTTACGATCGTTGAAAGACCATCCGCCGACACTAACCCATGTTTCCAGCCCGGGCTTCCGCTCCTTAAGCTTGGTGAACCGGCTGATGAGAGATCCCGCATTCTTATCCATGGGCGTGAGCTCAAAAGTATCAGGCTCGAAGAAAATGAACGCAAAGTTGACGTGAGTCAGGCCCTGGAGGTTGAGTTGCTCAGGGGACACAGAGCTGCAAGGACGTGTGTTGGCCCAGGTCTCGTAATACCCAATGGATCGCTTGTTGACTACAATGGAACTGATCTTAGACGAAATTCAGTGGTCAGGAAATTGGGGTCGTCTTACTACTTGTGCCGTCCTTGCTGCAAGAGGGGCGCTTAGGGGGACCGCAGCCGCCAAAATCCTTTTGACAGCCCTCCTCAGCATCGCAGAAGTCGTCCGTCGAACCGCAGAATCTGCATACATCGTCAGCTTGTTGGCCCGCAAGGCAAGGTCCCAATATATTCGTACCCGAACTTGGAGCAGCAGACTCCCAGCTGACAAGTTTGCTTCCCCGGAACACCATACTGGCCGCATTCGGCTTTGGCGTCGCAGTTCGACGTGCAGTTGCCGACACCGCATTCTGATGGTGAATACCCGCAGAGGCCAGAGATCTTGGCATCAGAAAGTTAGAACAGTCCAGAAACAACAACGTTTGATCTGATTCCACGGAATATGAGAAAGGAAGTGGAAAGAGGCTTCAACTTACACCACTGCAACAGGCGCCGTTGACACAGGGTGTTTCAGCATTACAGGTGCCGACTGGGAGTTCTAGCAACTCAGCAGGAGCGTCGGTGCCGAGGATGGAAAAGGCAGAGTTGAGGAGAAAGTTGGGTTCGGCATCTTTCTCTGCCTTGACACGTTCGATGGCCTCGCTGACGTTGAAGGTGCCGGTTCTATTGGACGAAACGAGGGAGGAGTTGGAGTTGGCCGCAAGGGAGAAGGCGGACCAGGCCAATAGGCCGATCAAAGAGGCTCGCATATCTCAGGACTAAAGATGCCCGAGACCGAGCGTTGGGAAAGAGACTGGACAGTGGCTTGTGCCGCACTGGAGGCTTGTAGACAGGAAGACTGCCGGGATGTCGGTGACTCGTGATGGAGAGAGTGAAAGAGATGCGCGGCGAGGCACTAGACGGCCTATGAAGACTTATCAGGCGCCATCATAGCCTCGGTCTTTCCTCGTCGTCGCCAAGTCGGGATGCAGGCACCAGAGTGACTTTTTCGGAACATGCGTCTTACTCGGACTCGGATTTCAGCATCACACCGTCATTCCCCTGAAATCCCGCATGATGTCTGAGTAAAATCGCAACCGGACCGAACTCCGAGAGGCCCAAGAAAGGCTTTCTCCGTCCTCGCAGTTGTGATATTGATTTTCCGTTGCGTTGGAACCCTGTAGTCAGCTTAGTCGTACCACGGACCGGGGCCTTGAAGAGGGCGAACCCATATTTGTTGCCCATACTTGTTCCTTGCATGTGTGATTGCCAAGGCTGCAGACTTATTCTTGACGGGCCTGGACTCAAAATAATCTGTCGGAAGGCTGATTTAACTCTAGACCGGGCAAGCCTCAACTGGAGTCTCGGAAGAAGGATTCACGATGTCGCCTTGACCCTTGCATAGCGGGTATGCAGTCAGCATGCAGGGATCACGAACTAGGCGAGAATTTGTTTTGTTTTTGTTGTTTTTGTTTTGTATTCAACGCCATGACGGCAAGGGCGCAGCCGCCCTTGCGGCCGACCTCCCGAAGGGTATGTGGCGTGGAGGGCCGTAAGCTCTAGCTATATACTCTAGAGTTACACGCTATCTCCTCACGTCCTCTAAGTCTTACTCGTGTGTTACTTATGTGTTCTATCTATCCCTAGTTCCTACTAATACCTTAGTTCCGTTTTATCAGTCTGGTTTCCTCGTAGAAGTAGTTTGCCGTCTAGAGGATAAGTTATAGCCTATCTCTCAGTACCACGGGCAGATCTTCTGGAAGAAGTCTGTCACGCTGAGGAAGGCCCGAAAGCCTTCAAAATCAGTGATTAGCCCCTTGTAGTAGCGCTCAAGAGACCCTATAGGTCCTATAGGCTCCTGGCGGCCATAAGGGCGGAGGGTAGGCCACTGTTGCCTCCTCACTAGGGTTTTTCGGCAGTAGACCAGATGATCTACCTCCTTAGCCTCACCGTAGGAGCAGGTAAGCAGTACTTCTGTATAGTTAAAGCATTGATGGTATTGTTCGAAGTCCCTATAGCCTGATCGGGCTACTAGGAGATAATATAGGATTACCCGTAGTAAGGCTAGTTCAGGAGGGCAAGCAAGGGTAGCCTAGAGCCCTAGTTGCGTATAGCGAGGGGCCTCCTCTTGCCTCCACCATTTCCTATACTGGAGTCGTTTACGCTCTTGAGCAAGCCGTTTGATCCCTGATAAGGTAGCTAGAAGGCCTCTTAGGACTAGCAGTGTTATGCCCTCCTTTGCTAGGCTATCAGCCTCTTCGTTTCCTTTTATCCCTTAGTGCCCTAGGGACTAGTGGGTTTGTATATCCTGTATCCTGGTTGCTGCCTGGATCTCTAGGAAGGCAGCTTATGAGGAGTCTGGGATGTTACTACGTATCCCCTGGATAACGCTGGTGTTATCGATATAGATATGTATAGGCTAGCCTTAGGAAGTAAGGAGGGCTTTTCGGAGCCCTGCCCTCGCCCCCTCTGCCTCGCCATCGAACACTTCCGCGATACTGAGGCAGCCATATCCTTAGGCTATCTATCGGCTACTACGGTAGATAACGAAGCCGAACCCTGTAGCCTTATTAAGGGCTTTAGAGCCGTCTGAGTAAATAATCATATGACTATCTAGTACCGTTTTAAGCTAGGCTAGCAATGCTTTTGCTGCCTCTCCTTTGCTTTATCCAGCTATAGGATCTTGTAGTTCTGAGAGGTGCTATGATTACAGGAGCAGCGGTCTTAGGCACTTAGGTAAGAGGGCTGCTGTTCTTTGAAGCCTTGTTTACTGCTGCCCTAGCTAAGAAAGCCTTAGGACTAGGGGGTGCTATTGGTCAACCTTCTGTAGGCGTGTGGCGAAGCGTAGGCGTACTGCTTCGAGGGCTACTTTTGCAGTAGGTAGGCCAGAGTCACGGAGGAGGCTGCTGGTTAGCGTGGTCCTCTAGATAGCTAAGATAGCCCTTGCTACTGCTGTTATAACCTTCTCTACCCTCTTAACCAGGCCCTTTTGCCTTGTGCTAACTGTAGCTATCTGGTTGTTAGCGCTGCTACTAGTAGTAGTAGTGCTACTGTTCCTAGCTGGTCTCTTTAACCCTGTATACCAGGACTTAGCTCTATATAGGGCTATTAGGAGGACACAGGCAATAACAGCTTAGCGAGCAGCAGCAGCAGGGAGCCCCCCTTTAGTGTTTGATAAGTGCCGCAGGAACTGGGCCACTTTCTTTGCTGCTACTACCTTTATATCGACGTAGTACTGGAAAGTGAGTTTCTTATCAAACCAGACCCCTAGCCATCGTACAGGCTTAGTTGAGGCCTTTATAGTCAGGTCCTTTGCTTGTATATCTAGTAGGTCTTTCCTCTGCTTATGTTTCCTACTGAAGTGGACCGCCTCGTACTTAGTAAGGTCAAATACTACCTTATTGTCTATACCCCAGTTGAGGATCTGAGTAACCTCCTGGCTGAGGGCTGTAGCATTTTCCTCTAGAGAGGGGCTAGTCGCTAGGAGGCTAATATCATCTATATAGCTAAACCGTAGCTTCTAGTTATCCGCTAGGATATCAGCTATATAAAGCAGAAAAAGAATAGGGGATAGCTGAGAGCCCTGAGGGAGCCCACAGGATAGAGGAAAGTCTTCTATAATAGTCTCCTCTAGCCTGACTTATGTAGTCTAGCTAGAAGCGAAAGTAAATATCAGCTTTATCAGACTCCTAGGCTAGCCCTGTAGTCGTAGCCTGAGGATAAGCCGGTTTCGTAGTACAGAGTCGAACGCCCCTTTCACATCCATTATCGCTAGGGTAGCAGTAAGCCCTAGGTCTAGAGCCCTTTCGATCTCATGGGTTAGGCAGGTTGTCAGGTCGACTGCCGCCTGCCCTGGTAATGCCTTAACCTGCTGTGGGCTAGTGTAAGGGGCTGGCCCCTAGGCTTGTTCAACGTAGAGGTGCCGTCGATTGACTATTCTAAGCTGAAGAGGAGAAGGACTTTACAAGAGTGGGCACCTAGCTACGGAGATACGTGGTCGGGCTAGGCGGTATGCCACGGTAGAATAGTGGATCCGGCGGAGCCGGATCTCGGTAACTGCTCCGGCAAAGCCGGAGATCTCGGCCGGGCTCTAGCCCGTGACAGCTAGCTACCCCTTCCAGAATGGTAAGGTATGCTATCCTCTTTGCTATCAGCCGCTCTAGGCCTTTCCCTAGGCAGGATAAGAGGGCTATTAGACGCTAAGAACTAGTCCTTGAGAAGTCTGTTTTCCCCAGTTTCTAGATCATGATAACCTCTGCTTTGCGGAAGGTCCTAGGGAAGTAGCCTGTTTGGACGTAAGCCTGAAAGAGCTGCTGTATAGGTGTAGCTATTAGGCCCCAAATAGATTGTAGTAACTTTGTAGTAATCCCATCAATCCCAGGGGTTGTAGCCTTTGTAAGGGTTGCCTGGCGTACTTCCTCAATGCTGACTGTCTGCCGCTAGGGTATTAGACGCCTTGAGACTATAGGGATAGTGAAAGGGTTCCTAGGTAGGTCGTCTATAGCATCAAATCTCTCTAACAGGGCCTTCCGTAGGGCCTGGGCTTTATCGTAGCTATTATTAATAGCCTGTCCATCTACTAGTAGCGGTAGGGCTTTAATAGTTAGACTAGCCTTACGCTAGCTTAGTACCTGATAGAGGTTCTGGTTAGACCTAGCCTCCTCAATCTTAGTAGCCCAGTAGGTGCGTTTTGCCTTCCTGACCGTAGTCAGAAAAGCCTTCTGCTCCTCTAGGATAGGTAGTAGTATTACTAGCCCAGGTTCTTAGGCTTACCGACGCCTAGCCTCAATAGCTGCTCGGTGGGCCTCAGAGCACTCCTCTGTCCACCAGGGGGCTCCCCTGCCCTGGTTAGTCTGTCTCTTCCTTACTACCTGGGTAGCTATAGAGAGGAGGCTGACTAGTTAGGAAGCTAGGGAGTCTATTTCCGCTGGAGTAGGTGTATCCCCTAAGGTAGGCAGGGCTAGGATCCCTACTTTTACTAAGTCAGCAAGTTAGAGTAGGGCTGAGTCTGGTACTAAGAAGTGACTAGTCTAACGCCTCTGTTCCTAGGCCTTGCTTATCGGTATGATGGTCGTAATAGCTTAATGATCAGCCCCTAGGTGTATATGTAGGCTGATATAGGCCTCAGCAAAGGGGATATTTAAGAAGGTTAGGTCGAGGGTATACCTGTGAGTATAGGTAGCAGCTCTAACCTCTCTAATAAACTCAAGATCGTGGCTTTTAGCTTATTCCGCGATATCGTCTCCCTAGTTCTAGCTTTAGGAGCCAGGTTCCTAGTATAGGCAGTACGCGTTAAAGTCCTTAGCTATAAGAGCTCCTGCTAGCGGTTGATAGCCTAGGAGGGTACTTGTTATATGGTTTATAGGCTTACCTAGTGGCCTATAGACGTTTGTGATAGTGAAGTTGCTAACCTTAACCTATAGGATATCCCTTGATTAGGTAGGTCTTTGTTGTTATATCTACAGCCTTAGACCTTTACGTGTATAGGTCATAACCCTAGGCCTTGTGTCCCTGCTGTTCCAGAAGTCTAATGGCATATAAGAGTTATAGCCTGGGTGTGTGTTAATTTGCATCTTATCTCTATAGCCTATCCAGGGTTCCTAGATCAGTACTATATCGATCTGATCTACTTAGCAGAGCTCTGGGAGAGCTGTGTGAGCTGGACTTATCTTCCCCACGTTATAGTAGGCGACCCGTAGTACCCGTGGGGTAGCCGTTCTGAGCCTACTGCTCTGAGTCGAGGTTGAGGTGGGTGTAGGCATTAATAACGTTATAGTCAGGCTTCTGTGCTACCCTCTGGCTTCTGCTACTGCTTAGAAGCGGGCGGATAGGGCGGTTAGTTAGGGGGAGAGTATCAGGGTCTTCAGTTTCATCCTCATCTATACTGCTACTACTTCTAGCTATGCTAGCAGTATCTGCAACAACAATTGAGTCTTATATAGGTGTAGGGGGGCGAGGGCGCTTTGATGACAGCTGTTGCCTCTATGTAGCGCTTAGCCTAGCCTTAGCTTGTTGTATGCTTCCTAGGGGGCAGGTCTAACTAGTAGAGAGGTTCTTAGTCGCTTCCTCTCCAGCTTTTCTGATCCCTCGTAGTTCCTTCTAAGTTAGGATAGTGAGGCTCCTATTCACTAGTAAAGGTCTAGCTAGGTAGTCTGTATGGCTTGATGGGAAGGGCCTATAGCAGTTAGCACACTTAGATCTAGCTAGGCATAGCCCAGCCTCATGAGTATCCAAGGGCTTGCTGCAGTTCTCACAGAGGGCTTGCCTGGTGCAAAAGCGGTTTGAGTGAAAGCCCTGGCAGCCAGGAGAGTGTCGCTTAGGGGTACGCTTCCTTGGGGGAAGCAGACGGGCAGGGCCTGACTGGCTGAAAAGGCGGAAGCCTTCCTTAACCTCTTAAGGGAGGGTAATAATCAGGCTTTGCGTGGCTGTAGATAGGTTAGGGCTATCTCGGGTTAGGCGCTAGGAGAGAAGTCTTTGCTTTATCCTTAGAAGGACCTCCTCCTCTATTTCAGATTCTATGCCTACCCTACTACTATCAAGGCTTGTGAAGTAGAGGGGGCAGAATGGGATGTTGTACTGATACCACTTTGTAGGCACCTCTACCTTCTCAGCTGTGAGACAGTTCTTGATCTCAGGGGCCCTCTGGAGGAGTAGGGCTTGAATCTCCTTGTCCTAGGGCCTAAGCGAGAAGCCAGTAGCAGTATAGCGAACCTCAACTAGGTCTTGTGGTTAT
>VYYT01000055.1:0-93575 GCA_032988895.1 Colletotrichum kahawae | reverse complement strand
CCCTGGCAGCCAGGAGAGTGTCGCTTAGGGGTACGCTTCCTTGGGGGAAGCAGACGGGCAGGGCCTGACTGGCTGAAAAGGCGGAAGCCTTCCTTAACCTCTTAAGGGAGGGTAATAATCAGGCTTTACGTGGCTGTAGATAGGTTAGGGCTATCTCGGGTTAGGCGCTAAGAGAGAAGTCTTTACTTTATCCTTAGAAGGACCTCCTCCTCTATTTCAGATTCTATGCCTACCCTGCTACTATCAAGGCTTATGAAGTAGAGGGGGCAGAATGGGATGTTATACTAATACTACTTTATAAGCACCTCTACCTTCTCAGCTGTGAGACAGTTCTTGATCTCAGGGGCCCTCTGGAGGAGTAGGGCTTGAATCTCCTTGTTCTAGGGCCTAAGCGAGAAGCCAGTAGTAGTATGGCGAACCTCAACTAGGTCTTGTGGTTATAGGTTAAGCTCTTTTATAACTACCATTTTAACGGAGTAAGGGGCCAGGGATCTAGATGTAGGGATATGTTCTGCAAGGAGCCGAACTAGTAGGCGGAGATCCTGGGCCCGTTTCGGCTTGTTTACGTAGTTCGTGGCGTGCTGGCTTGTCGTTCGGCTCGGCCTAGGGCCGGGGCCGGGGCTGGGGCCGGAGAGGGATCCACCTGTAGTGGAGCCTCCAGCAGCCTAGGCGTACGTTTTTCCGGGGCCGGGGGTGGGGGTGGGTCCGGAGATTTCTGCAGTTGCAAATCTGGTAAAAGAGTTGATAAGGTCCTGGGCTATAGCCTTCAGGCGGGCTGGAGCTGTCCCGATAAGGGTATCTAATCCTTTTGTAAGGAGGTCTAGGGCCTTATCTCGGAGGGTCCGGCTTTCCCGGGCTTGCTAAAGGGCAGCAGTGGCCGATCGTAGCCCTCTTCCCAGGAGCCGGATAGGGGGGGGCGTGAGGCCCCTCGGACGCGGGGGTAAGGAGGTAAGGGGGGGAGGGGTCTTCGGCAAGTTATATATAGAGGATAAGAGGCCGATAGGGCCCTACGAGGGGCCCACGGCTAGCTATGAGGCTATCGCGGGCGAGGGTTCTGGTCGTTAGGGGGTAGGTTTGGTGGTGTTAGTGTTAGGGTGACAGACCTAGCGCGGCACTAACAGTGGGTGCCGGTGGGGTGGTATGTAGGAGGGAAGTTGAACTAGGCGAGAACAGGCAGGAGAGAAGCGCGTCGGACGTGAGTAAGAGGCGCAGAGTCGCGGGACCGTCCGCTATGAATCTGGATCTGGTCCTAATTGTGGAAATATCCTGACTCTCTTCCAGCCGTGCCGGACCTGAGAGGGCTGGACGCAACGCTGGGCTGAGCCTCGAGATGTCTGCCTATTCTCAGACTTGGCGGACGGAAATTGCGACCGCATCTGGTTCAATAAGGTATGCAAGAGCTTACAGGCGGTTATCGCGCAGAGCGATGCGGCGAGGCCCGGAGGTTCTGGTCCCGGAATCGAGTTGAGGCCCGATATGAGTAGACATGACCTCCAGATATCCAAGAGTCTTCCTTGGTCTCTTGTCGCTTCGATCATTCGTATCCTGTCTGCCCACGGGCTTTCCGTCTTTATCTCGTCGTCCGTGAGACTGTATTATTCAGTCATGTCGCTCATTAAATCTATTCCCGTTGCGTTAACCCTGGGCCTAGTACCATACTCTTCAGCGTTCACTCTGTGGCCATTGGTAGACACGCAGGGTCTTTCCGAAGTTCTCAACATCTCCACCACTTGTATAACTGCGCTGTAAGTTGCAATGTATTGCCTGGGGCTATGTCGGGTTTCAACATGGCTACGATTTTCGTGCACCTGAAGACTAACGTTATTTGCGACAGAAACACGACTCTAAATTGTGACTCAGACCTTTTCCAATGGACATCCAAAGTGGACAACATCTACTGGACATCAGACAACACCACACAGCTCTGTACTACTGGATGCCTTGACTCAAGCCGGCAGTGGAAGGAGGACGTGGCCGGGTCCTGCGAGGGCGAGTTTCTCCGCTCGGGAGACCAGCTGGTCGAGGCCGACACGCTCTCTACCCGCTTTGCCGAGGGTCTCGAGATCGCATGTCTCCAGCCCTCCGCCGACGAGTGGTGCTTTGTCGAGTCCCAGGAATGGGTCGGCTCCGACGTCGTCCGGCCTGACTGCGCCGCGAACCCCTCGGACCCTTGGTGTATCAACCCAGCCAACGTGACAGCCGAGAACAGCCGCATGGCCAACCTGTATGAGGACGACCTCCTGTGCTCGGAGTGCTTCCTCAAGCTCATGCATGCCCGCATCTCCTCTGAGTTCCTGCCTGACGAGGACCACTCGGACTATTTAGTCGAGCAGTTCCAGGACATCCAGGATGTCTGTCAGACCACCATCGCCGCGCAGGTCATGACAAGGTCCCTACCCAACTACCCGACCGTGCTAACGCCGACGCCGACATTCGGCGAGGGCCCGGCGACAGTGACGGACACGGAGCCCGAGGAGACAGAGCTATCGTGCGCGGAGGGCCAGGTCGTAATCAACGTCATGGGCACGTACTCCAACGACAGCTTCCAGGCCTGCAACGACATCTCCCTGCAGTATGGAGTGGCTACAGGCAGCCTTCTTGTTGCGACCGGCAACGAAGCGTGTTACGTTGAGGCGCGCGAGGTTTGCGGTCCTCAGCCGTGTCAACTCCTCCGCGTCCACGACGGCCAGACCTGCGAATCTATAGCGAGTGCCATCTCGAACGCCACTGACCCCGTCAATGGTGCTCAACTCGCAACATGGAACCCGAATATCCTCGGAGCCTGTGATCACTTGGTCCAAGACCAGTACATCTGCGTAACGTAAGTACAGGCAAACGGTATTCATGTGCATCTTCTCACGCATCTCACAGACGACCTGGCGGGTCCTGGATCCCCCCGGCCATCGACTCTCTCCCAGACGATAGCCAGGGCCCTGTCCGCGGCGGTCCCGGAAGCACTCCGACCCTCGAGATCATCGACAATCCAACAACCCCAATAGACCCGTGGCTTCTCCAAGAAGGCATAGTCGAGGGTTGCACGCGCTACGTGCTCGCCAGCTCGGGCGCCAACTGCTGGAAGATCGCAAACGACGCTGCCATCGAGCAGAGCCGGCTGTTCGAGCTCAACCCCGTCCTAGGCTCCGAGGGAGAGCTCTGTGACACCATGGTCTGGAAGGACTACTACTACTGCGTCGGCGTCAACGGTGAGGGCTCTCCACCCGTGACAACAACACGCACAAGCGCCCCCGCGACGTCGACCACGGCCAGCGTACCGAAGCCGACCAACACCCAGGCCGGACAACCATCCGACTGTAACAAGTGGGCAGAGGCCACTGCCGGAGCCGGGTGCTGGTCCATGTACACCGACGCGGGTATCACGGCCGAGCAGTTCTACAAGTGGAACCCCGTACTGGGCGCAGCCGGCGAGAATTGCGGAACGCAGATCTGGCCCGAGTACTTCTACTGCATCGGCATCGGCTCGTCGTCATCTCCCCCTCCGGTGACGACGACGACGACGGCCGGAAACGACCCAGCCAAGCCGACAGCGACTCACGCCGGTACGGCGTCAGACTGCACCCAATTCGTCCAGGCCAAGGCCGGTGATGGCTGCTGGTCGCTGTATACGAACGCGGGCATCACCGCCGAGCTGTTCTATAAGCTCAACCCAATCTTCGGCTCGGCCGGCGAGAACTGCGGCTCGTACCCCTGGCCCGAATACTACTATTGCGTCGCTTCTTCGAGCTCGGGAGACTCATCGCCGCCCCCGACAACCACAGCCTCCGCGCCCAAGCCCACGGCGACCCAGGCTGGCATCGCCGCCAACTGTAACAAGTTCGTGCAGGCTGTTAGCGGCGACGGATGCTGGAAGCTGGCCAACGATGCCGGGATCGACTCAGCGCTGTTTTATCAGTGGAATCCCGTTCTTGGTGCGGCTGGAGAGAATTGTGGCACGCAGATCTGGCCTGATTACTATTACTGCGTGGGAGTCAGCTCGTGAGAAGTAACGGGTGGCTATTGTCAACTGCACATGTTCTCAGTGTGGCCATTGAGGCCCTTCGGTTATTTTAGCAACAACGTCTCCAATCTCAAACATTATACCTGTTTGAATTCCATCTCTGACTTATAGATGAAGTTGTAGGCTCTAACTATACGAAGGATTTGCTATCTCATTTCAGTTTCTGAATGAAGCCGTCGAGGTATTATGTGAAACAATCATGCTGCAAATCAACGTTGACATGTTTCAGTGCACGCTTCACATCAAAGAAGCAAGCAACTCATCCTGGAGTGAGAGAAAGATTACCTCCAAGCTTAACAGTGTAATTTGCAACAGACGTTACACACCGTCTTATAATTCATTCCGTGATGAAGTGGTTGAGATAAAGGAACACTCCCGACTGAATACAACAAACTTTCAGCGGCGTTATTGGCTTGGATACCATGATGATTTTGGATTATTCAACCTGCCTGTTACCGTATAATCTCGTAGAAAGGAGGATCCGCACCCCCCCTGTCAAGCCTATTGGACTTCCAGCTCCGGATCCTATTTAATCCGCTCGCTGTTTTAGAGCCAAAGATCACCAATAGGAAAAAACGCTGCCCCTACTGAGCAGGGGGGTGCGGATCCTCCATTCTACGAGATTATACGGTACTTCAAGGCGAACACATAATCCATACATCCTCTGAGATGACTCTAATAAGTCGCCAAACAGTCTTGTGTATACTCTGATGATGCAGGGCTAGCCTAACCAAACACCTACAGCGTCTCCAAAACTCGGCCTGAGTAGCTCTCTGCTATTTGACTTACAAATTCCGGGTTTGAAGGATCCACATGGTTTAATTTGTGGTCGTATGCCAAGTAACATCTTGTTCAATCAAGACACAGAACAAGCCATTTAGTAGAGGCAAATGCTGATTGCCGCAATACATGGCGAGATGCCTTTACACTCTGATACAAACCTATTGAAGCATTCTCTATCTGATACAAGGATTTTAGAAACCCAACAAACTTCTCACAGAGATGTCTCGTCTATATCATACAAAAAGGTCTTTGTGGTCCTGCAATACCTCGTAACAAACTCGCTTGCCCTCCGGAGACTTGATGAAATCAAAACTGCGAATGTTCCTTATGTTGATACTTTCGCTTCCTGCCTTGACCAGAGTTTCGATGATAGTCCTACTAAGATCGCCACAGTACTCATTTGCAGCAGTGACGATTACCTCCCCATATTCGTCGGCACGAATCTCTCGAATGTCCAATAAAAGCCTGATCCCGGTAAGGCTGCACATCCCAACAGGTGACCGCACGATTGATATGATTCCGGTGGAGCCAGTATCTCCCCGCAACTTTGCTCCGAAATTGATGAGCAATCTGGAACAAACCTGATGGCCCATATGCAAGCACCATTGTAGCGGTGTACCTGAGCTCTGGAGAGAAAGCCGTCGCAGCCGCGTGTGTGAAGTCCCGTCGTCGGCGATACCGTCGGGGTGAGCCCCTATGTCGACTCCAAAATTCAACATAATGGCCAGGACTCCAACAAGATTCTTCTGGGAAGCTACGATCAGACATTTGAAATAGATGTCAATGGTAGAACGCGTGACACGCGACCTTGAGAATTGCTTTCTTATGGAGACCACAGCGAGGGCTGACACCGCTTTTTTCCGTTCCCCCTGCAGGAGATGTTCGTGAACCTCGTGAAGTGGCTGGGCGTCGTAGGGCTCGGGACCTTTTTCGGTCTCAGCAGAATCCGAGAAGTTTTGCATGAAGGTTTTGAAGTCGTCAAGTATGTCGTAAATCTCCGGGTATCTCAGAGAGTCCGCAGATCTACATTTTGTTATTTTGCTAATGACCTGTAAGATCAACTGCCCGCTGCTGGGAGTCGTGGCCCTTTCGAAGGTTTTCAAAATGTCACATAAGACTCCAAGAAATGGATTGATGGATTCTGCGTCAAGTTTCGGAGGTTGGCCGTTCAGGTAGTAGGAAACCATCAAGTCCATGCCCGCAGATGCAAGGTCATACCTGTAGTTATGTTCAGCAGCTCTAGCTTTCACAAGCGCCTCTGAACACCGCAGTCCAAACTCGTTGGTGGGAAGCTGGTTTCGCAAAGCTGGCAGTATACACAGAAGTGCGTCTGAGTAAGATTCGAGACCCGCATTTACAAATGCTCGTGCCGACCCTTCCACCGCTAGACTCTTGAGGCGAAAGTATGGCTCATCAAGGACAACTTCCGCCTTGTCGGTTGTCAGACTGTTTCGTAAATGGTTTTCCAGCAATCCCGATCTGAAACCACGGAGCAAGGCGACGAAGAGCTCTTGCGCACAGTTGCTGAGAATTGAGTTCCTTGTGGTAAATAACTTCACGTTACTGTCCTTTGTAACCACGGGTTTGGTACATGTATCTTCGCTAAGTGCTTCGGTGTCTTGTGTGGTGTTCATCTCCTTCGTGACGTCTTCGAGGTCTTCTGAAGCAGCAGTCCAACCGAAAAGTCGGATTGCGCCTTTGGGCACGATCTGATAACTCTCTGTGACGACCGCTACAGTTGGTCACTGTAGGCTCGTAACTATATAGTGCAGAACAGGGGACAATGACAACGGATTTGTCATTATCGAAGCTTTTTCTTTGTGCCACAGTTGGTTGCCCTGACCCGCTCGTAACACTCTCCTCCTCGTTGTCCGATGCCTGCGGCCTTGATCGCTCGATGGGTATACACCTTTTGTGATTCCCACGTCCAGGAAGGGTCTCCCACAGATCAAAGAGTCCGCAGGTCCTTTCTGTAGGAAGCTTGACACATGCTTTCGTCGGTATGAGCATACGAGGCCCAAACCATAGTTCCATCTCGATCCCACTACCCCCGCGTCTCAGGGTAAAGATTCGTTCGGACTGGAGGCTCTCCGCCGAAAGGTTTGTTTCATGTTCGAATTGCTTACCAAACCGCTGATCAGATATGATTGTCCACATGGAGAGGCCTAAAATGGCTTCAAGTGGCGCTGAATCCATCGTCCAATGGGTCGTAAGCCCCCCTGGTTCCTTGAGAAGCAGCTTAATTGAATTCTTTCGTGACTCGCCCGGAATCAGGTTGTCGAATTGCAAGGTAATGTCTTGAAAGGGCTGACCTTGGTCGACGAAGCTTTCTGCAATTGCGCATATAGCTGCAGACAGACGCTTCGCCTTATCACGTACATTAACATAGTGGTCATCCCAGTTCTGAAACTCGTTTTCGTCCATCTTCTCTGATTCAGAGAAATTTCCACTTAGGTGAGCAAGCCGTTTTCTGATCGAAAAGAGTTCTTGGAAGGAGGTCGGGTTGGTGAGGATGTCGTGATTCGAAAGGCGTTTTGGGGAGCTGTTGTCCCGTATGTTCTTTGCAGTCAAATTCTGCCACAGGTTGTTAACCTGTTTGAAGACACCCGCTTGGACTTCTTCTCCGGATGTCTGAGTTTGACTCGATTCTTTCTTAAATCTCCTCCATATTTCAAACGAAAGCCAGTCCAATTCATAGCCAACAACCAAGTCATGGGAGTCTTGTAACTTGTTGTCTTCTTTCGATAAGCGTTGCATTCGAAGCGCTCCGCGTAGAATACTCATCAGGATAGTTATCACTAGTTGTGCAAGAGATACCCATGGCTTCATTCGCCGCAGACCGGTGAATTGCAAGATGTAGCCGAAGAGAACTGCCGTTGTTGAGACGAATGAAATGAACTCGAAGCTTCCTCTGGGTATCATTATCCAAAAATAGGTAATCGTATCTTTCAAAAGCTGTTTCGGGTCCGATCCTTTCGAATTCCTGGCTTTTGAAAAATCTTTTGAGTTTGGCTTATCCTCCACTTTCCACGAGCATATCCAGGCCTTGATAGCCTTGTCATTTGTCTCGAAGAAAGCAAATGGATCGAAACTTTGATCTGCAATGACTTGCTTCGGTTGTAACCAGATAAGGCGCGACTGACTGTTGAGTGTGTGGTTATACCTAGTCTCCTGGGTCGTTTGGCCAATGAGAGCGGCGCACGCCATCAGGCCACAGCACATCACAACGGTCCCAATGAGATATAGAAAAGGTGCGTCTTTGCTGACTGTCGAGTTCCCATCAAAGCTCCATCCAAGAAGCCATGCGTCGGTAGCCGCCAGGGCGACTACGCCGCCCTGAAGAATGAGGCCTAGTGCTGCAACGGAATAGGTAGCCCAAGGGCTAGGCTGAGTGATTCCAATATTTAGAGAAAGATTTGGAGGATTCAATGAGGCCGGAATAAGTCTCTTCGTGTTCGCACCATGCGTCTTCTGTTGTTCCATCAAGTTTCCTTGGTCATCCATCTGTGCTGTTTCCACGTCCCCTGATCCCTGTTTCTCGTAGATTTGGCGCACGTTTTTGAAAAGCCACCAAGACCAAATTGACTTAAGCCATGAGCTAAGGTAGGACCCTCTTTCCTCGGTCCAGTGTGTGGAGTCGGACCCTTTGTTGTTGAGATAATACCTGAACAGTTGTAACTCCTCTTTGAAGTCACCGGCATCTGACATTTGTGAATGTAGTATATCTGACGATGAGCTTTCGGAAGATAAGCTTTCTGAAGATGACATTTCTGAAGATGACCTTTCTGAATACGACGATTCTGAAAGTGATCTTTCTGACGGTGGGATATATATGAGCTCTAGAATCCTGGGTTGGCCGACTAAACGAGAGATGCCACCATGATTATAGAGCTCGCACACATCACGGCTTGTGGAAGTAATGAGCTCCGCCTCAACAGTCGCACTCCCTTCTTGAGACCTTCCGATAAAGGCCTTCAATGAGGTATAGCCACAGAGTCGAATGACGGAAACAAGAGTTGTGATAATCCCGATAGGGCCCATTGCGAAAATGAAGTAGTCGATTAAACTAATACTCTCGCTAAGGTACTGTTTCGTCATCGATTCGCCGAATGGCGCAAGGAAGGGGCCCAAGTCTGTGACGAGGTCATTATAGAAATCAAATAGATTGTCGTCTTCTTCGCTGTCCGTGGCTGCGGTGCCAATTGCAAAGAAAACCAAGGCACCAAGAAAAAAGTGCCGTTGATCAGCCATTACGACCAGCAGGAGAGCACAATTCAGGTAGAATGTTGTAGTCAAGTATGAGGTTGTTGAAAATGCGGAAAGGCAGATGATGGTGAGGCCTCACGGCAGATTGTGAGAGAGGAAGGTGCTACGGTTGGTTGAGGAGGGCGATTGAGGGAGGAGTTGGAGCTGCGGGCCAACCCCATTATCTGTGTGTTCCCCCTTTCCTCCTACTGAATCTCTACCTAACCGAACAGCAGGAGGCCAATGTTGCTACCCAACCAATGGAGACTTTTCTCGTGCATGGTTTTCTTAGAGCGGCCGGCTGCAGGCGGCCTTATCCTCCTCCAAATGGTCTGTCTGATTCTAGATCCAATACAATACATGACGCTGCATGCATACTATATGCATGATCTCAACTTAGGCAAGAGTTTTGTGACATGAGTGAGCGAGGGTAATGGAAGCCAAGAGAAGGATGAGATGATTCTGCTCAGGTGGATTGAACGTGCGGTGAACGGGCGCACATCAGCAATATGTGCATTGCGTCTGCCCAACCGCGATGGTTTCCGCGACAGGGGCAGCTGCAGTGAGGCCGGTGTACTCATCGCCTGCTGGCCAGGTTCCAAGGCTAAAGTGGATCGTGCATATATTGCATACCATGTTGCGTTCAATAAGACCTCGGCGGTGGATCATTGGAACAATGGTCGCTTGCGAGTAAACTCCTGTCGGACTACGTGGAGTCGTATTACCTCTGAGGATATGGTCGGCTGTGGAGGCAAGTGTCACTGGAAGCCTCCAGAGGTAGTGTGGTATGATCATCAGTAATTCCTTTCAGGGCAATTATGTACCGACGGGGAAGACTTAGAGAACTTGATGGAGGCTCGACTTAAAACTCAGTCTGAGCATGAGACAGGATGTAAATTGAATGTTATTTGAATGCAATTGCTCAAAGCTAATTACCGATTAGATTCATTTCGCCGAGATGGCCTTTTCCTCATCTCGCCCCCGATGCCTCGGCCTCAAAGCCGCGAGTCTCTTTCGAAGAGGTTTCCTCTCGCTCACGGCTGTTGCCGCAACAGGCTGCGACAGCGAAGATCTCCTCTGTCTACTCAATTGTGTTGAGGCATCCAATGACGACGGCGGAGAGCTCTTCGAACTAAAAGCAGCTTTATCCTTCTTCCTAATCTCCAAGAAATTCCACGCCCTCTGGTACATCTGCTTCGCCTTGCCTTGTGTGATGAACTCGTAGATCTGGAGGGACAGGGCGATGAGAAGCAGGGTGCCGAAGAGGCTCAGCACTGGGTATCACGTTAGATGTTGCGTGTCAAGCGAGACAGGTACCGGTGTTACGTACCACATGCGATGATCAGTGTGCCTGCGGTGGTGGGGCTGGCCAGACCTTCGATGCTAACTTCAAAGATGCCGGTTGCCCACGAGAGGGGAGCCTATGAAACGCTGTCAGATTCCGTGACATGTTACTCAGGTCGCACGACTTACAAAAACGACCGTGGCTCCCGTGAAGATGAAGAGGATCTTGGACTGCTCGCTGGCCGACAGAGCCTCCTCGATGTTCGCCTCGCGTTGCCTGAGATCAAGCAATGTCGTGATCTGTTATCTGTTAGCCACCCGGTCTGCCTGACTACTGAGGGGCAACATCAACTCACCGAATCTCGCACGCGATTAGCATCCTCCTCCAACCTCTTGAAGAAGTCCAATGTAGGATGCTTGAACGCCTTCCTCGCCGCATCCTTCCCATCCCCGCACTTCTCTCCAATCTCAGAGCCCCTGAACTCCTCATACACACGCTCCTGTGACCGCAGGACCCGCTTAATCATGTTGATCTCTTCTCGGATGTCGTCAATCTCTTGGAGGAGCTCAATCTCCGCCCTCAAGTCATCCAACACCGTCTTTGACGTTCCCATCTTCTTGATGGACGCCTTGAATTCTGCGTAGCGTTTCATTGCCTCGTTTGACTGTCGATCGTCAGCACCCATGACCAGCACGATCTGGTGGTATCTTGACTTACAACATGGGCAATCGAAGATGCGAAGACGGTGCAATAACTCTTCGGCCCTTCAAACTGAAAGTGAAACTCTTCCTCGCTGTACCCCAACGCGCTCTCGAGGATACTCTCCACAATCCGCATCATGTCCGTGTCCTCGGACCGTAAATCCCTGATCCCCAAAACACGATGCTTGATCTCGTTCAAGAGCGTCTTGGCGTTCTTGATATCCCACCGATCAGGGAACGCGGTAATAATTGTATCTGCTCCGCCGTCAGCAAACCCACATTCTAGAACTTCGTAACTTCAAAAAACTCACTCTCGTCAATCCTCCACACCCAAAGCTGCGCAACACACAAAATCTGCTTCCGCCTCTCCGTATCCATCCTCCTCTTCTCCCTTGAAATCTTCGCCTGCACACTACTCGCCTGGTCCTGCCGCCCCGCCATCCTCCCCAGCTCCGCCTTCGTCCCGTCCGTCTTCTTCTGCTTCGAGCTCGCCTGCCGCGAAAACGTCCGCTGCACATGCCTCTCAAACGGGCTCTGTTGCCCCTGTTGTTGCCCCTGTGGCCGGGCCTGCGAGTCCTCCGCAAGCGGCTGCGGACACACCTCCTCCTCCGCCTGCTGCTGCTGCTCCTCCAACCGCCCCTCCACCCGCCGCAGATACCGGAACAGCACCTGGCTCTCGTTGCGCAGCGCCAGGTCCGCCGCGCTGAGGGCTTCGTGGTACGATTGGTCCAGCGGCCGCGGGACGTGGTACTCCGACTTGGTGAAGCTCGCGCGCAGCTTCGCCATGGCGTCGAAGTGCGCGAGGTGCGGGAAGAGGTAGTGCTGGAGGTTCGTCGGCATCGCGCTCAGGGGGTGCCGTCTCTGCGCCGCACCGGAAACGCCACCTTGCGGAACTACCACGCGTCGTCTGTCGTTTCCGGCGACCATCCCCAGGGGCCGCATCAGCCGCGCCTCGTCCCCGATCTGCACGTCCCGGAGGCTGTTCTTCGTGCCCTCGTCGATGTCGACGTCGATTATGGGCAGCACCATCGAGAACATCCTCCCGCCAGGCGTCGTCGTCGTCGTCGTCGCTGGGGGCTGCGTGATGGGCGGCGTGGGCGGTCCAACGCCCAGCCCGACCACCTCCTCCCCCGCCGCCGCTGCAGCAGCCTCCATCTTGAAATGCGGCCGGCGGTAGAACTCCCCCGTCCGCATCTCGTGGAACGTCTCCTCGATGAAGGCCATGATGCGGTTACACTCCGCGTCCGTCCGGTGATCCATCGCACATACCCGCTGCACCAGATCCATCACCCACGCGACATTGTTCGCAGGCAGGTGCAGCCACCTCTTAACAGGCTTCTCCGGCATCCGGCTCGCGTACGAGCTCTTGCGTCGTCGCTGCTGCTGGCCTCTCTTCATCTCCTTCATCGTCAACCCGCCGGCTGATGTCCCCGGGGGTGAAAGCAGCGGGCTCCGCGGCGGGCTCGCAGCCGGACTAGCCACAGGTGACACCGCAGGGCTCCGCACCGGACTCGCCCCGGGACTCCGCACCGGCGTCCCCACCCCACCTTTCCCGTTCCCGTTCCCCGGCGTCGTCCCCACCACAGCCGGCACCCTCGGCGTCAACCGCAGCTCCGTCTCCGGATCATACAACATATCCCACACACTCAGCCCCTCAAACCTCACCTCGCTCGTCGGACACCAGAACAGCCCCTTGAAATGCCGACACGCCTCCCTCTCGACCTCCTGGTTCGGCCTCCCGGGCGGCCGGCACCGCTTCGGCCGGAAATTCGACACAACCCCCTGCCGCACCTTCACCTGCGGCGACTCACACAAATCCGCAATCGAATTCCGGTTCAGCACGCGCGCCAGGCTCTGCGGCGTCTCCCCCGTCGCGCTGATCACCGTCGGATCCGCCCCGGCCTCCAGCAGATCCCGCACCATCGCCTTGTTCTCGTTCTTCACCGCGTGGTGCAGCGGCGTGCAGTGCTCCGTATCCCTCAGATTCACATCCGCCTCCGCCGCCAACAGACTCGCCACCACGGCCGCGTGCTCAAACATCACCCCCGCATGCAGCGCCGTCTGCTCATCCCGGTCCTGCAGATCCACGTCCGCCCCCGCCGCGATCAGTATCCTCACAACCCCATCGTGCCCCTCCGACGCCGCCTGGTGCAGCGGCGTGCAATACTCGTTGGACAGACTATCCACGTCCGCCCCCTGCTCAACCAGCATCCTCACAATCGCCTCCCGCCCATGCCTTGCCGCCACGCTCAACGGCGTGAAATCGTTCGCGTTCAGCGCCTCGATAGACACCATCCCCGTCTCAAGCAACCTCATCACAACCCCCTCATGCCCGCCCCTCGCCGCGTCATGCAGCGGCGTATCCCCCCCCGCATCCCTCGTCGCCGGGTTCGCCCCCGCGCCAAGCAGCACCCCAACCACCCCCTCCATGCCCCTCCGCGCGCCCACATGCAGCGCCGTCCCACAATCCCGATTCGGCGCGTCCACAACCGCGCCCGCGGCAATCAGCACTCTCGCAATCTCCGCGGGCCCGTTGCGCGCAGCCCCGGGCAGCGGCGTCGCGTCGAAGCTCTCCTCGGCGCGCACGTCCGCGCCCGCGGCAAGGAGCGCGCTGACGACCTCGAGGTGGCCGTTGCGGCTCGCGAGGTGCAGGGGCGTGCACCTGTCCGCGTCGAGGGGGTCGACGCCGGCGTCTGGCCCGGCGGTGGAGATGGCGGCGCGGACGATCGAGGCGCGGCCGAGGCGCGCGGCGTGGTGGAGGACGGTGCGGTTGTCTTCGTCGACGTAGCGGAGCACGGAGGGCAGGGAGGCGATGAGGTGGAGGGCGGGCGAGGGCGGGTCGGGGGGCGAGGTGGCGATGACTTCTATAAGTTGGATGTATGCTTTTCATCGTCAGTTTATGGGAGAAGAGTTGGGGGGGGGAGGGACTTGCCTTCTTTCATGGGGGAGTGGGATTCCATGGCTGCGGTTGGGGAAAAGAGCGTCGCATAGGTTTAGACTCGAAAGACCAGATTCAAATCAAAATCAGAGTAAACTCGAAAAACAGAGGAGAGAAAATGATCCTGTATAAGTCGCCCATCTCTTCTCATCTGAAAAACCACTTCGCGCCGTCCCGCTGACAGTCATCGTGAAGCGGGTGACACTTACACGAGCGCACAATTACGGGACCTCATCCGACCACGAAAAAGCGCGGCAAAATGGGTCCTGGTCTTAAAATCTGACAAGTGCCGGGGCTGCCTCAATAACCTCAGACGACAGACGCTCTCTGAGATCCAAGGCGATCGGTCATGCAGCCACGAGTTTGAGACATTTCGGGGTCGCGCCTCTCACGTGGGAAAATCACCGTTGTCGGGGTCACATTTCGCAACCACTACGAATGAGCTAGTGAAAACTTTTTTTTTCTTTGGTGTCAAAGCATTTCATCGTCCAACCATTACACATGACCATTTTACCTCATGTCTTCCCTCCACCCACCCACCACACAAACGCCTCTCTCTTCCCAACCCCCGGCTTACCGACCGACGCGGATAACTCCCGCCGCCACCAACTTCTGGATCTTTGACCTGATTTCGGGGTTCTTCATGTGCTCCGTCAGCGCCGCCGGATCCGACTGCGCCTGCTGGAGGATGGACTGCATGATGGGGTCCTGCATGATGCTCATGATCTGTCACGAAATCTCGTTAGCGTCTCTCTCGTACATGTAAGTCTCGACTGGCGGCTACTCACCTCGGGGTCCTTAGCCAGGCGGTCCCTCGTCTGGTCCTCCGTCTCGTTCTCCCGCGCCGCGTACATGGCGTTGAACGCCTTCTGCTGCAGCTGCTCAATCTCGCGCGCGTTGGCGCCCTTGTGGTGCTCGAGGTCGACCTTGGCCGCCTCGGTGCACGCGTCGACGCACTTGGAGTACTCGCGCATGCCGAAGAAGGCCTGCGCCTTGCGGATGTACGCGCGGATGAAGGTCGCGTCCTTCTTGATAGCCGTGTTGCAGTCCTCGACGGCGCTCGGGAACTCGAGCAGCTTGACAAACGCCGCGGCACGGTTGCTGTAGCCGCGCGGGTCGTCCGGCGCGCGCTTGATCATCTCGCTGTACGCCGCCACCGCGCCCGGCCAGTCGCTCTCCTTGAACTTCTTGTTGCCCTCCTCGCGCGCCTCCTCGGCCTTGGCCGGGTCGATGTACTGGAGGCGCGACTGCTCCGTCTTGGTGCGCTCCGCGGCGCGCAGCTTCGCGTTGACGTCGGGCGTGCGGTGCTCCGTGAGCGACTTCTTGTAGTTCTCGATGGCGAGTTCGAGGTTGCCCTGCTTCTCGTACGCGGTGCCGATGCGGGCGTACGACTTGGCGATCATCTTGAAGTCGGCGTAGATGGCGCGGCCCTCCTCGACGGCCTTGGTGCACGCCTCGATGGCCTTCTCGTAGTCGCCCGTCTCAAAGTAGGCGGCGCCCAGGTTGTTCAGGTAGGTGATGTCCTTGTGAAGCTCCCAGGCCTTGGTGTAGTGCTCAATAGCCTGGTCAAAGTTGCGCTTCTTGTAGTTCTCGGTGCCCAGGGCCTTCTCCTTGTCGGCGGCCTCCTTGGCCTTCTTCTTCTCCAGGGCCTCCTCGTCCAGCTCTTCGACCTCGGGTTCCGGCTCGGGGGTGGGCGCCTTCTTGGGGGCAGCGGGCTTTGACTGGGGAGCGGGGGCATCAGGCATCTCGGTGTCCTTGGAGGCGCCGGGCATCTCGTCGGGCATGCCCATCTGCATGTCGACGCCCATGAGGACGCCGAGGACCTGCAACATGCGGGGGTCGCTGAAAAGGTCGGGGGAGGCCGTGGGCTTCTCCTTCATTTGCTGGAGCTTCGCCATGAAGGTGGGGTCGGAGAGGAACGAGCTCGTCTTGGGGTTCGCGGCGAGCTTCTGGAGGAGCTGGGGGTCGTTGAACATGTTGCCGAGGCCGAGGCCCGGGTCGCCGGCGTCTGTTGTCGTTAGCTTCTCGCAAGGTAGCAGGTGATGGAGGTGAGAACGTACCACCGCCAGCCTCCGCCTTCATGGCCTTCTGCACAGCGGCAAGGTCCTTCTTCAGGCCGGCATTGCTGGGGTCGACTTTGAGTCCCTCCTCGTAGGCGTCGTTGGCAGCGAGAAGGTCGCCCAGGCCGTAGTAGGCGGTTCCCTTGCGTCCCCAGCCCTTGGGCCAGTCGGGCTTGATCTCGGTCGTCTTGTTCGCGTCGTCCAGCGCCTTTTGCCAGTCCTTCTTGGAGGCGTAACCGGCCGAACGGTTGCTGTAGAGGATGTGGTTCTCGGGTTGGAGGGCGATGGCCTCGGTGAACTTGGCGCTGCACGGTTCCTTGTCAGCTCTGATTGTCTTTTCTGGTGTCGAATCTTCCAGGTTACTTACACGGCCTCGTCAAAGTTCTTCTCGGCAATGGCCTTGTTGCCGAGAGCCTTGAGCTCGTCTGCGGAAGCCATGATGTGTGTGTGTTTGTTTTCGTGCTATGCCTTGCGAACGAACGTTCCGAAAAAAAAAAAGAGAACAAAAAAACAGCAGCTCGTAATTACAGTCGAGGGTATTTTCGTCGGAGGGGGGTATTCGTGAGGGGTTCAATCGTGGTGAGGAAAGGATGCAGAGAGAAAATATCAAGATTTCAGGCCGCGGGGTTCAGGCAAGGCAAGGCGGGACGAAAGGCAGAAAGAAGACAGAGCCCCAGAAAGGCCCAAAAGCTCACCACCCGAGTGCCTTCTAGCTGTTTCGATGGTTGGACCGGCCGCCGGCCCTGATTGGGTGGGAGGGGCCGGGGTGGCTGGCCAGTGCGGGTGGTGGGGTTCAAGGCTGAGCACAGCTCGCCCTGCCAAAGCGAACCAACCTGGAAGTTACCCCTCAAGCCCCCCTCACCTTGCCTTGAACCCCTTCACCTCGGTGTGGTGGACTGACATTTCGGTGAGGATGCAAGTCAGGAAGGTGAGGCAGGTGAGGAAGGTGACCAGGGGACTTCGGACGACATGCGCCTTTCGTCTGCGACCGAGCGCAATGTCAGCACTACTGCGCTTCACACTGCATTCCGACGGGGTTTGACGCGACGCGGCTTGTTTATAAGCCAGGCCAAGTCTCATCCCCTCGAGTACAGCACCATGGACCCTTAGCGACCCCTCCAAAAAAAAAAAAAGAAAAAAAAAGAAACATCGTGACATCTTCACTTACACCACCACCCCAAAATGGCCTCAACCCCAGCACCAGAGGTCATCCTCTACGACCTCGCCTGCACAAAAAACACCTGCTTCTCCCCCGCCGTCTGGCGCATCCGCCTCGTCCTCAACTACAAACGCATCCCCTACCGCACCGTCTTCCTCGAGTTCCCCGACATCGAGCCCGCCCTCTCCGCCCTCAACATCCCGCCGTACCCCCAGCACAGCCCCAGCAAGCACAAGTACACCGTCCCCGCAATCCACCACGCCCCCTCGGACACCCACGTCATGGACTCGCTCCCCATCGCAAAGTTCCTCGAGGAGACGTACCCTTCCCCGGCGCTGCCGCAGTCCACCCCGCACGACGCCGAGATCATCGCCAAGCTGCGGGACGTCGCGGGCCCGATTGCGTTTGCGTCGGTGATGCCGCGTGAGCCGGCGATTCTCTCGCCTCGCGCGGCGGAGTATTTCCGCCGGAGCAGGGAGGCCGGGCTCGGGGGCAAGACGCTGGAGGATGGGCTGGCGGGGGAGGAGGCGGTGTGGGTGAAGGCGCAGGAGGGGCTGCGGGAGGTTGAGGGCTGGGTGAAGGAGGTCCGGGGCGGGAAGGCGTATGTGGGTGGGGATGAGCCTAGTTTGACGGACTTTTTCATCGCCGGGGGTCTGGAGTCGTTGAGGACGGTGGAGGAGGGGTTGTTTGAGAGGTATGCCAAGTGGGAGAACCTCAAGGGGATTTACGAGGCATGTGTGCCCTGGATGGACAAGAAGGATTGAGTTGGCTAAATGAATGCTAGGAGTGGTAAGTGCTCTTAGTCAGAACATAGACTTATTCGATTATTCTCAACCCAATAGACTTTCTTGTGCTCAATCGTTTTGTCCTGACGAGATGAATGCAAGTCCGATGTGCCACTCTCTTGCCATGCATCGCCCTCTATCACCAACACCAACCCAAGACCTCACTCCTTCTTCGCCAACGCAACAACACTAAACTCCAAATTCCCATCCGCAAACCCAATAAACCGCTTCACCCCCCTCTCCAACGCCCCCTCGCTCAACATATCCTCCCCCTCCCCCAACACCCCGCGATCCACAGGCCCATCACTGCCCCCCTCCAGCTCCCACAAATGCCCATCCTTCCCCTTCACAAACGCAATAAAGTGGTACCCCGGCTTCTCCTCCGCAGGCGGCACATACGTATCCCCCCGCCTGGCCGCCTTCATATGCGCCTCCTCCAGCTCCTCGCTCTCATACAGCACATCCGCCCTCTTCTCCCAGCCCAACGGCTCCGCCTCCTCCAGCAACCGGTCCATCAGACTGCCCTTGCTCACAAACCCCCGCGCATCCCCGTTGGCCACCGCGTGGATGAGCGCGTACAGCCCGCACGCGTTGCCGATCGTCTGGCGGAACCAGGTCACGGGCTCAGAGGGGCCGGACCCGGTGTAGGTGACCCCGTCGTGGGCGAGGCGGGTGCCGTCCTGCGCGCGGACCTGGTGGTACATGGGCGAGGGCGTGATGAAGATGAGGGCAAGGGCGGGGCGCGGGATGAGCGAGAGGAGGGACGGTTCGTCGAGGGAGTAGACGTCGTAGAAGCCGAGTTCGGGGCGCACTCCGATTCGTCCGTACCTTCAGATTTGGCAATTCAAACGCAAAGCCCGACAATGCGACATGCTCGTCTTGGATCTTTTGTTTCTCAGTTGGCGGCATCTGGCAGGTCTAGAATGAAACATTGGGGTAGCTTTGTCGCTGGAATACAGGCTGGCATATTCAAGTGCCATTAGTTGCTAGCTTGTACTCTATGCAGAGCATTTCCTCGGCAATTCCTGGCTCGTCAAATTAGACGCAAGAAGCACCACACATCGTTTACCAGGCAAATGAACGCTTAAGATCCAGATTCAGAACGAGAAATCATGTTCATCCGGCAGACTCCCGTTAAAGACCCACCACCCCGGCCACCGACCCAAGCTTCCATTGGACTTCCCCATGCTTACAGGCACGTCCCGAAGCTCGTCGGACATCGGCAGGTCTGCAAGGTCCGAAAGCCCCGGTCGACGTGCCATTGCTCCGTAATCATAAGGCCGCCCGTCCAATCGAAGCCGCCTCAGCTCCCCATCCCGTCGGATGTCATGATCCCACAGCGGCATTAGCGGGAGCTCCCCAGGTGAAACCGCGCCAGAGCTCCCTGCAAGTCACCCCAGCAATGGCTGCACGGGCCAATGAGGACATGCCTTTTAATCAGCCAACTTTCCTCTCACCCCCCGTCGATTCCTCAGAAGCTCGCTGGAACACTGGAACAAGCTCCCGAAGACGTGCAGCTCTGCCTCCGTCACGCAACACCACTCCAAGGGGCAAGGACGTCACCGAATCGTACCACTTTTGTCGCCGTATATCACCGCCCTCCCTCGCCGCACTCCGGGCCGTCTGGGAACCTTCAAAATGGCCGGCTATCTCTTGCTTGTGATCACAAGCATCCTCATGAGCTTGCTCTTGTCGAGATCGCCATTCATGATGACTACCACACCGCAGACGACGAAGTCGTGGGCCGATGGGCCTATGAAGCTCATCCCCACGCCGCAATATGTGACCAAGAAGGTTAGTCAAGATCCCGGAGATTCGGATGCCATTGGCCCCACTGAAGAAGCTTCGACTGACAGAGCATCGAACAGACCGATCTCTTCACGACCGGTGCGACGCACATGTGTTTGCTGCACAACTCAATCCTCCGTGGCCTCGCCGACTTCAATACCTACCTCTCGTCATTGTCCTCGCCCTCCGACTTCTCTGGTGCCAAGCTCCTCGAAATCATGAACGGCTTCCAGGAGCCGTTCGAGAACCACTTCCACAGCGAGATCAGCACCATCGCCGGCCTGGCGGAGCACCCGAATGCGCCGAAGGAGGGGACACCGGAGGCGGCGAACGCGAGCTTGACGTTCAAGACGTGGGGCAAGAGCACGGTGACCAAGGCGGGCACGGCGGATGTCGTCCCGTTCTTCCTGCTCAACCTGGACCGGACGGTGGAGGACGGGTTGTGGGCGAACTGGCCGCCCATGCCGGCGCCGATCAAGTGGGGACTCATCAATATCGCCGGCGCCTGGCATTGGGGTTGGTGGAAGTTTGCCAGCTGCGACGCGTCGGGACAGCCGAGGGAGCTGTACGCATTGCAGAGTGTGTCGGCGGAGGACAAGGCGAAGGCCGAGCTCTGAGACTTGGTGAAGAAAATGGTTCGTGTTCAATCAAGGGTCGGCGTTGGCGGGAGTTCAGGACCTGGGGATCCATTACTTGTAAGAGAAATATTGCAGCGCGCAGAAAAGAGTCAGATTCTTCATTAAACTTGTCAGTCGGGATGTCTCGTCGAAAGGCCAGGATCCACGTCCGAGCTCGCCCCGGGGAGAACGAACAGGGCGCTCGGCGGCGGTAGCACCAGCCGGCAGCAGGCCGTACGATCGGCGGCGGGCGCGATGAGATGAGAAAGGGCGAAAGTGACCCCGCGAAATTTGCAAGTTGGACGCTAGAAATCGAATATGCATCAATATGCATCAGGACCCTGTCTGCTATTTCCCCCCACCGTTAGCCCGAACCTTGATCTCACCGATGTTTTTTTCATAGCCAGAGACATGCAGGACGCAGGCCAAGAGTGAACACGACCGATGGGCTGCGCTCGCTGAGGGATTGGCGGCGGCGATGGCGATGCCCAGCGATGAGGCGCCTACCAACGGAAGAGCTTCAAGTGATAGAGAGGCGAGGCGAGCTGCAACCTAATGCGACGCAACCCCGACGGGAGACGCAGGCCGCAGGCGCAGACGCACGGCGCCGGGGTGGCGGAACCCTCGTCTGGCCTCCCAATGGCCGAGAGACGCTGCTGAATGGGGCTCTGTACGGTGTTGTGTGGACGAGATCGGATGTCGACCCTCGTTGGTCTCGTCCAGCGATGCAAAAACATGTGAGGCCGCGTTGGAGCAGCGTTCGAGGCCGAGATCCTTCGCAAATGTTCTCAAAATCTACCAGGGTCGACGGAAGGCGTTGTTGGCTTTCTTGGCAGATTCCGTTCCAACAATCGAGACTTTCTCGGCACCCAACGGCAGTCGTCCAACGAGCGCGATGGCATCGACGTTACGAAAACCGACCCTGTCTCTGGTAACGTCCGACAAGCAGAGGTCTCGTCGCACTCGGCAGACATCTCCGACGATGGGCGCACAGCGGGTTCGAGCTGAAAGTTCACCGCATTCTGGACGTGGGTGAATCCGGGAAGGCTGTCTTGGCCGCGTGTTGCAGGGCATCTCGACCTTCTTTTTCGTGATGATCAGCCCGGGGCTGGCAAGGGCCAGATCCCTGAGAAGGGACATCGGGCGTGCATTGTGCGGTCCACCTCCTGGCCGCTCATCACTGGCCGTTGTACAAAGGTCGGTAAGAAGGTACAGGACGCATAGGCCAGCCCGGCCTACTAGCGGCGCTGCAGGGCTCAGCAGATGGCGGGAGCCAACGAGCGAGACATGGGGAGAAGATGAAGCCACTCACACTAGCAAAAGTCAAGCTCGAGGTGAGGTGTCGTGCAGAAAATCGGACGTGGGGTGGAGAGGCGACGCGATTGCTGCTGGGGTGGTTTTGGGGGCAAAGTCGAGAAGTGCAAAGTGCAGACTGCAATTGGACATTTGGCTGGGCAGTAAACTTGCTCAAACGCTCTCAGGATGCGTGAGGCAGAAGGAGCGATAGCGCTTTCTGGGCTTGGCACCTGATCCCACCTGCGCCTTCCGGAACATACGATAACGCTGACGGCAGGAAGGTTCTGTCTCTGTGTCCTTCCTTCCTCCCATGAACCTCGATTTCAACGAAGGAAGGAAGTAACGGAAAAACTCTGTCAAAATGTCTGATTCGTTCATTCCGAGGTCGTCGCTTTTCTCTTGCCCCCAACATTTGGCTAAACTTTGGGTGTGGAGCCTCTCAATCTGATGGCAGCCAGCCAGTCCCTTGAGTCAACAATCGCATGGTTCTATTTACACCGGTGGCCGTGATCACAATCCCAGTGCCAGGCTGCCCCCGTACGTCCCCTACCCACCGAATCTTACATGCTCTTGCCAAGACCTGCATCCTGGATGTCTTTCGGGAGGGAATCCAGCGCAAGTGGGGAGGTACGAAGTTTGTCTCTGTCCCCTTCGTCGGTCTTAGGAAAGAGGCTTGATGATCCCCTCTGCACCTTGTGGTCTGCGTCCATTTAAACTCTCTTCGATCCGCCCTTTTAAGACCTGTTCATCTTTTCTTCTCCGGTTCACTATCACATCGATCCGACTGCAACAAGGCATACCCTGCTGGTATCGATCCGAGATCAGAGTCTCCGCCTTTTTGGACGTTCATCTCTGATATTCGACTATCTCAACAACTCTACGATATCGATTCAACCTTCCACGACCACCGAGTCGACACCACACCAAGATGGACGGCATGAGTAAGGCCACAAGTACAACCGCCATGTCTGCCACTGGCACCATGACTGGTATGGCTGCTGCCACCAGCACCAAGGCTGCCATGTCTGGCATGGGAAGCAGCGGTTGCAAGATTTCTGTAAGTCACTATCTCCACTCAACATCATCACCAACATTGTCAATTCGGAACTGGAACACTGCTGCATCAAAAGACACGACTAACTTGTTCACACAGATGCTGTGGAATTGGAACACCATTGGTATTTTCTAAGGATTTTCTTTTTCAAGTCTTTCATTAACACGCTATCACAGGAAGTTGCTACATTGCTTCTTCATGGAAGATCACCTCCAACGGCATGTTTGCCGGATCTTGCATTGGAGTCCTCCTCCTCACCATGTCCCTCGAGATGCTCCGCCGCGCCGTTAAGGAGTACGACAGATACCTGATCCGCAACCACCAGGCTCGCTGGGCCGACGCTGGCTCCAGTGTTCCCAGCTCCGAGAGCGCCGGTGACCACACCAAGGGCCCATCCACCACTGTTGCTGCAGCCAACGGGACTGGCATCCCTCCGTTCCGACCCAACATTCTCCAGCAGGCCATCAGGGCGCTGCTTCACATGGTTCAGTTTGCGGTTGCCTACTTCATCATGCTGTAAGCTTGTTCTCAGGCCACCCTACTCTCCGTCATCACTGACTCTTCACCTAGCCTCGCCATGTACTACAATGGTTACATCATCATCTGCATCTTCCTCGGTTCCTACATCGGTTCTTTCATCTTCCAGTGGGAGACTCTTTACGACGGACCGACCTCTGCCGCCAAGGAGGCTACGGTTTGCTGCGGTTGAACATGCGCGATGGAAGCAAGGTGCTATCGACTGGGGAAGGGGGATCCCCAGACATGGAGTTGAATAATACTATACCCGGACAACTGCGTGCTGTCCTGTTTGTTTCAATGCGTTACTTCAGGAACGTCATTAATACCAAGAACCTCTCCCATTGCCATGCGATGTTGATGCAGTCTGGACGTTCTGTAAGCTTGAAATATTTATAGGGATAGATGCTGCATTCACATGATGTCTCTGCTACCGCAAGACCGCAGACAACTTGCCATCACGCTCATCCCCACCTGTGGCTGCCAGAATCCCCAACCCGATTAGAAAGAAGAGGGGTAGCAAGGCAGCGGAACCTGAAGGCTTCTTCTCTTTCCATCTGGCGTCATCTTCCGTCTCCCCTGTTTGAGGCTTATACGTTCGAACAGATTGCGAATGGACACGAGGCAGTCGGGCTGTCTTATCGCGCGACAGTGTGTATCGCGTGGGTATTACTTATTATGGTTTCCCCAATTCAAAGCACAAGTCTACAAACATCGTGCATCTTGTCCGCCACAGTAGTGAACGCGCTGTTCTCTATGTATCCTATTGACGCCGCTACCCGGTTACACTTTCCGGTTCACGCGCAACCGATCAAGCTGTTACCCCCACCAAGTACCTTTTGTAGTTTGTATTATCTTGAGAAGCTGAACTTACTTTGTACTCGTTTAAGATAGCTGGAGGGGAAATCAAAGCGTCTTGTCGGCGCATGCCCACTGATGTTGGCGCTTTGCGAGCGAATGAGACGAATAATTCGGGGAGGACGGAGACGAAGACCACGAGCGGTATGTCGACGAGGAACAATCCCTGGCGACCCTGCCCCCACACCAAGCTCACCTTAGCCGCAACAGACTTCTATCGCCTTAGGACCCCCTACTGCTTGCCTCTGAGTGGCGTTGGGGGCGTTCCCCACCCATAATGACCTTTATGATTGCTATGGTTATTAAGCTTCATGTTGCGCACTATCTGCCGATCATGGCGGGCAAAACCACCTTTCTGGCACACCAACAGAATATCGCAACATGAATAGGTATTGCAATGGGAACGGTTCATGGCCGAACCAGCCAAGATCTTCGAGGGCCCCTTCCAGCCACGCACTAGGGAAGGCAATCTGTGATTCAACCACCGGTAGGAGCGTTCGGAAAGCATTCGCCATATCCCTTGTCCTTGCCGACAACCTTTCGGTCCCTTCATCGCCGCCCGTCATCGTGCCTGTTGATTTTCTGATTATTCCCCCTTGATACGCTGAACACTGGCGTTTCTGTGGCGATCTGAAGGATTTCGGCATACCCTCGCAGACAGTGTGCTGGGCAGACCACTCGGACGCTCAACACAATTAAATCTGGAAAGCTGAAGACATTACATTCTGAGCTTACAGCAGAGGTTCTTGTTTTGAGAAGTCAGGGGACCTTCTGTAAAATCATACTATGCTTCTAGAAGATGTCAGGTACGACCGTTAGGAGTGGTCCTGCCTCTCTGCGCTCCTGAGGGATGAGAATGTTAGAAATATATAGTACCGTATCATTGTAGAGAAGGTTCTGCTTCTGTTCTTCACAATTGGGAGAGGATCTATGCTAGTGTGTCTAAATGTCGATCTGTGAGTTAGCATTTGGTAGACCCATACGGGAAAGGCGCCATGACACGCCGATGCGGTGCTTCCTCTGAGGTTGATAACCGTCAGCAGACCCCCGTTTTGTCCTCCTTCGTCCGCTGTCTTCGCTATGATTTGCCCTCTTGCGAGTATACGTCACTGACTTCGTCTGAAGTTGATGATGTTCAAGCGCCCAGTAGCACGAAGCTACCTAGCGTCATATCTCCACCCCACAACGCTTGCCCCGTCGTTGCAACATCTCAACCATTAACGAAAGTACCGATTTCGCCGCATATTATAGTACATGTACCCATTACGCTAGCACACGACGGCATATGTCACGCTCCAAAAACAACTCGAGAAGTAGTGCATGACCCGGACGTTCGGTATTCCGAAAAGGACCCTCTCCTCAGACGTCTGTACTCCCGAGCTAGCCAAGAAGGTCCCATCGACTGGATGTAGGCCCTCGGGATTGTTTATTGGAAGATAGGACGGGCGGGACAAAGGCTTAAATGACACAAAAAAAATCCCTGCAGTACCATCCAAGTCGTGTTTTCTGCCCTCTCCTGCTGTTTGGCTCGGTCACGGAGTTCACTTCCGTCTAAAGAACGCCATTTGGTACAAACCTACAACAATCGGGACCGGCCGAAAGCCGCAGGGTGCATGCTCAAGGTCCGATTAGTCGACATGGAACCCTACCTGCTCCATAACTTGTTCGTTTAATCAGAGTTGGGTCTCCACTTCGGTCCAGACATCGACCTGAAGCCCCCACGCCTCCAACGGAGGTCACCTCCGTAGGATGCGACACGTGTAAATCGGGCCGCGCCCAGGCAGCACGGCAATAATTCGTGGATTTATGGTTGAATTAGACTTGGCGAAGCAGGCTGCAGCGGGAACGAAGACCACAGGCGGGATGCTCCCGATGCAGGTACCGATTTGCCGAGCCAAAAGCTACGTAGCATTCATGGCCATATGTTGGGATCAAACAGGCGAGACTCGGAACCATTTTTAAGCCACGGTGATGATTTGAATTCTTGCAAATGATTACCTAGCCGTACGGAAGATGATGCGAAGTAAGGGAGAGAATGAATGTTCTTGCCAGCCAGGGAGCATCTGCATCAGCGCAATCAACTCCAAGCAGATAAGCTACATTCGATTCAAGTTTAGCTCATCCCGTATCGCGGGACCACCGACGGGATCATACACGGGGATCACTACCCTCTTCCTTCCAATCTCCTTGAACCTTGCTGTATTCGCTGCCGTCATGAAAGTCACGCATGCCCTGAGGAACCTGGAGGATGGGAAACCATGTTAAACGTAGAAGTAACCGTATTTCGAAGCTCCTACAGGCATGGACTAGGACACAGGAGGAAGCTTGAAATGCTCTGCAATTTCTGGGGTGGGCTGGCGTCAAGCTCAAGATAGAGTCTAGACATCGCAGAAACCAGGGTATCGTGACCTACCTAGAGAAGCATTTGCTGCTTTGGGTGTGTGCCCTCACGAGATGTGATCCAGGACATACTCGGTAGAGCTGAGCCCGCCTGATTTACACCGACCCTGACTTTCACCATCCGCTCCTCCACAGGGATCCCAATTGAAGGAAGCCGACTCACACTCCCTCCAACCCATGGCCGGCATTGGAGTCCTATAGTTGAGAACAATGGCCGCGCCATAGTTTGAAATTCCTACGCCAAACTGACACTGGAAAGAGATAAAAGGGATGGGCACCGTCACTTTCTCAAAGACAATCACATTATTAGCCACGATATCACTCTAGTTTTTACCCCACCCGGGCTACGATAATTCTTAGAATCGTTATGCGCTTCTCGCGAGCTTTTACCGCTCTGGCGGGAGCTATTTCGCTTCTAGGGGTTTCACTTGCTCAGCAGAGAGCTTCCTTCGCCCACTACATGGTCAGAACTGGGATCGATACGAGCGAGGTGTTGTCACTGACTGTTGAGTAGCTTGGTACCATTACAGCAGAGCATGCCAGAAAGGACATAGAGTCTGCAAAGGCAACCGGGTAATTCTATGAGCATTTCATCCATAGTGTCGTCAAAGGCTCACATCAAACCACAGATTCGACGGCTTCGCACTGAACATTGGGGACCCAACCGCATCTTTCATCGACACATCACTCGGATATCTCTTTGACGCAGCAGACTCCATCGGTGGCTTTGGCCTGTACGTTTCCATGGATGTCTGGGCATCTGGAGACGCTTGCTGGCATGGACGTGACTCGTGCAATGGGGTGAGTCGAGTCTCATCGGTTAAACCAGCGCATTTTCTAACCACGGCTACAGCCCCTGGACTATCATTGGATCTTCCAGAAATACAAGGGACGCTCGTCTTACTACCAGTGGAACAGCCTTCCGGTCATCAGTAGTAAGTGCGGATCACTTCTTCAGGCGCTCTTCGTGATACTGAGAGGTTACGAAAAGCGTTCTCTGCAGCAGACTTCGACAATATCAAGTGGAACAAGTGGAAAGAGACTTTGGCGAACGAGATGTTCTTCATTCCCGACTTCGACAAGACCACGGGCTACTATGAGTCTCATCCTGGTGGTACGCATTCCGCCATGGAACATGTTACATGTGCATGAATTGACCTGTGGATGATAGGGAATACTGGGGAGATCTTGTTGACGGGCTGTTCAGCTGGGAGTCCGCATGGCCCGAGAGAGATGGCTATGGCAGCAGAAGCCCTGGGGATGTCTCCCTGGATCTCAGCATTGCTCAAGGCGCCCACAACCACAGCAAACTTTACATGGTTCCTTTAAGCTTTCTGCAGTACAAGAACTCCTACAACGTCTCGGTGTACCGCGCCGGTCTTCAGGCTCTTCCGATGCGTATGGAAGGAATTCTCGACCAGATGGACCAGGCCGACTTTGTCCAGTATCTGACGTGGAACGACGGGCCCGAAAGCCATTATATCGCGGAGCTCTGGCCAGAACAGAATAGCGACGCCCAACCCTGGCTGTACATGAATCAGAAAATGTTCGACCACACGGCACTGCAGCCTCTCATCGCTTCTTTTAACCATGCTTTCAAGAGTCGAACGGAATCAAGCAGTATGACACCGCAAAACGGAGCCGTTGCCGTTGGCGCCATGTGGCACCGGCCAATGACCGATGACGCAGTTTGCAATCCCGTGGTGGAAACCATTTACACCTCACGTCCTTCAGGCTCTGATGATTATTACAGTCGCAACATGGCGTACTGGAGTGTCGTTCTCAAGTCGGGCCTTCCAAGTGGCTACAAGATCTCCACCCAGGCAGGCGAGAAGGAGCACATGCAGGTCCTCACTTCTGGACTCAACTACGGCAATGGTGCCGGCAACATTCAAGCCGGGATACAGACGATGAAGATCCTTGACCCTTCTGGAAAGACTATCATGTCTGCCAGATCCAAACGTTGCGTTTTTTCAGGTTGCCCGCAGGGTATTTACAACATGAACTACCTCGTTACGGCTTTCGAAGATGGAACGAGCGAATCAACTTGCCAGCCGATCGGAACCGAGGTCATGCCAATGAATGCTGTCAAGGAGCTCGAGATACCCAGTTGTGGCAGTGACAAGAATCATTGGCTCTGTCAAATTTGCAATGCTTCCGACATTTCGATTTTCGAAAAAGCATCCGCAAAGTGGGAAGCTGGGAAAACCGACATCGCCCTTAAAGATTTCCAGACCTGGTGGGAGAAGAAGAAAACTGCCATCCGGACGTCGTATGAGAATGGCACTTGGTCGCAAGGAGCTGCAGGGTATTTCCGCTTCGATGAGCAGTTGTTTGCGACACCAGGGATTTTCTTGGATGCATCATCGATGTGGGGTGTAAGATGAACGACCCGTGGACCATCGCAGGTTCCAACATCTTGACATCCATGAGCCGGATCAACAGTGTCTTCAACGCTTGGCTGACCGCGATTGACTCTGCCACAAGTCAAGCTACAACTATGAAGAACACCGTAAGTCTTGCCTCTCATGACTTGCAGTGGTTTGCAACTATCTCCATACTAACTCATCTACAGTTTTTGGAAACGTTTGTGTACGACCCCACCAAGGACATTACCACGCAGATGAACACTTGGATCTTAACGCAAGTCTTCGATGCTGTTGGAGGAGGAATCTTCAACCGACTTTCCAACATCATCGGTGAGAGCACCGTTGCTGAAGAAGCTTGGAACTCCATGTAAGGCCTTGCACAAGAGCAAATGACGAAGGCTCTGGAAAAAGCCGAAACGGACAAGATGACGACAATCACCGATATCGAGAGCATGATCATTGCCATCCACGACGTTCAAACATCTGCAGTTGAGGCCATTAGATTCGCTTACTTCAACGAGAACGACGTTTCTTTTTTCGCCTCACAAGTCAAAAGCGGCATGTGGATCAAGACCTCTGTCATTGATGCTTTGGATCTTCCGAAGACTATGAAGCAGGTGTTCTTTGGCAACCTCATCCAGCAGGCCTGGTATTCCAACCCCACAAGTGAACCGGTGATTATTATGGTCGATGATGATGGTTCCGACGTCAACCCGTTCGCTTGGAAAGGTGGGGCATCTGGTCAGCCCGAGACGCTTGACAAGGGCGATGTCAACGCTGCTCGTTTTGTTAAGGATGGCAAAACATTCTTCCTTGTCAGGGCGACCAACTGCCAGCAATGGAAGGTTGATGATGGCACGATAGAGTACACGTGTAAGCAGGACGCGTTCCAGGGGCTGCAGGGCATTACAGAGCTCAAGAGCTCTGCGTCGGAGTGGGGAGGCCTCACTAAGGATAACATCACGACCAGTGTGTGGGCAGCCTACAAGTTGAATGGCAACGCCAATGGTTACAACATCAGTGCGAACGCGGACAACTCACAGAGGGACTCGAATGGGAACAAGCAGCTGACGATGTACCCAAGCGGATCGGAGACCCCCGGCGTGTTCTCGATTCCAATCTGTGACTACAAGACTGCTTACCGCAACTTTGCAGCCGTTGGAGGATGGTACCATTCGTCTTACAATCGATGCGAGACATATCCCTGTTGTAGTTGTGAGGAACTCGGACTAAGTTGCAGGGATTGATTCGAAGAACTCTTCCTCTCATATTATTTCTGCACTTTACCCCCTGAATTATTGATACAGTCGAAACAAAATTGCAACTATCTACTTCGCAGAGAAATAAACCATGTTTCTTAACAATGGAAAATGGGGTTTTACTTGAAATGCAGTCTGTGGAGAAGATCGAACAGTAACAATATTTATATTGAGATCAAGGTCTGTAGCTATATTTACGGTCCACGATTTTACGTAGAGAGAAGGATATTGTCCTATTAGGCTCCAATGTCCTGAAACTCATTTTCCATCGGATGACGAGCGTATTTCCATCTACATATACAGCAACAAAGAATGTGATAGATGCCCATGCAAGCTATTATGCATATCATGGATATCATCGTCACCTGGGAGAACTTCCACCACAACCCATTGTACGGAATTGAGCCCACGATTGGGAAATGCCAGCCAAAAAGAATTCCCCCAGAAGATCTGACGTAGAAAATATTGTACAAAATTGGCGTTATATAAAAGAGAAAAAATACCAAGCCGAGCACTGCAGAGAAAAGAAGCCCAATATTTTGGCGGCTGCCTGAAGCGCTAGAGCTTCCAGAGGAAACAGCCGGGAGCAACGCGTCGACTTGAATATGCAGGAGTGTTGAAAAGTAAATCGAAAAAGGATGAAGGAAAAGTACTGTGTCATTACTATAGAGCCACATGCCCAATGGGTTGCGTTGCATGAAAATAAGTGAATTAAGAAATATCAGAAGTAATTGGAAAAGAAATTGCAGTCTCACCCGATATCTCCAGTCAAAATTCAGATTATAAAGAATCATCGTGTAAACATCCAAAGCAGGATTTAACCTCGTTCTGCCCATGGTCAAATCATTGCCTGGATGATGCAACCTTTCGTCATCGATACCTGGCTCGGGCTGGGAATTCTGCACATCTGAAGGTGCTTGTGATGGTTACATATCAGTATGAGACAGCATTGCAATCGACGTGGGAATAGATCATTACCCGTTCGGAACATCAGCAGCAGCACGTTCTCTGCCAAAGACGAAAGTGGATACATGAGCAGGGCCATGGGTAGAATCTGGCCAAACGTCCATATATTTTGAGGTCCACTTGACCACTGATCCTGTCGCAGGACCCCGATGCGCCTTGTTACCCATATAGTTAATAGAAAGGTACGCAAAGAAAAGCTAAGAGTTTTAGGTCGAGTTTTTTAGCCTTTTATGCCAGGGCTCCCACGTACCTCCGACAGCATCGACGCGACAAAGTCGCAATGTAGACCTGCAGAAAATTGTAACGCTTGCAACGATGGTCTTAAGCCGTGGATGAGTAATGTTGAAACCATCCAGGCTCCATTCGTCGTACAACGTCATCAAACCGGGACATGAACGCGTTGAAGAAGACCCCACATGCCGCTTCGATTGCTGATGCCCGTTGCGATAGGCGTATGCTTAACTTCGTGATCCGGACGGTATGAGCCAGGAAAATGACTATCGATGAGGTGACGAATGTTGAGAACTGTTCAAATGCCCCGGCACCATCTGAGTAATCAGAATACTCGTAATCAATAGTCAGATAATGCATCACCAGTTTCATGCGCTCAACGGTTATGGCACATCTGGCGTAACAAGGTTGATCTTGATCGCCATCTCCGTTGTACCAAAAGCCTATCGGAATGTTCGCCATGAGGAGCATAAGAGTCAAAAGTGTCCCGAGACCGACTCTCCAATATCTCCGGAATTTCTGAGTCTGTAGTGGCAAACGAAAGGACGCCATTGCAGAAATAGTGCTCACATGACACAGCCATGCTAACAGTACCACAACCTCCCAATGATATTGTGATAGTTTAGTTGTGAATAAGACAATAGCACCCGTTACGATGAGGATGATTCCAGTGAAGGTTTGCATGTCTGATAATGCCATGATGAAATGGGTATCTTGTGGTGAGCAAATGTAGAGCCCACAATTCCTAGTTGAGTTTGCAATCGTGACACATACTGAATGTAAAATGGCATGTATTTGAGCGAGATGATTGTCCTCATAGAGCAACGGAAAATCCCAGCGTAGAAATCTCTGTATGGGAATGATTGCCCCTGCATCGATCTGGTTGACGAGTAGACCAGGAACTTCCTGCGAACTTGAAGAAGGCAGTTGACCGTATGCAAGTAAATAGTCGATGGTTCCGAAGACGATCACCATGTACGCGCTGACAATGAATGCGATGACAACCTGTTTCAGGTCAACAAACGTTCGTGGTAATGCTGGTTCATCGGGCCTTTACGTACCCCAATGCCTGAAATGTCAGCATAGTCTGCATCAGGTCGGTGCGTTTCTGGTGCAGAACAGTTATACTTGTCATACACGGCAACCATAGTGATCGTCGTATAACGTCCCACACCCACATTTGGCCACCCCCCACATTTGGCCACCCCATTTTTAATGCCCTCACATTTATACACACCAACTTCAACCAATATCTATATGTATTATGATGCCACGACGATGCAACTTTCGCTATCACTAGGGTTTTTAGACTTGCTGGATTCATCTGTGCTACTTTCAAGTTCGCCCGCCTCGATTTAAGCCCTCCGAATAGCCTCAATATCAGCAAACTTCGAATTTGGGCTCATTTTGACCTTCTTCCGTTTCCTGGCCCTACTGGCATCAACCTCTGCCTGCAGTGCCTCAATCTTTCGTTAGGCTACTGCCAGTTGGTATGCCTTTTCATCAAAGCCCTTCTAAACCTTCCGAAAAAGCAGGCGCTGCGTATGCTTATCATTATCCAGCTTGCTGAACAGGCTGAACTGATCCTGAAGCTCATCCCTCTTCTTAGGGGTTGACTAAGGGACTGCTGATATATCTGCTGCCCATTTTTCGCTTGCTTTACTATTAGAGAGCCCTTTATAGACCTGACCAGCTGGTTTAGCAGGGGTTAATGTGTTCTCAAGCAGCAGAGGGCTTATGAGGGGTCTAGCCATACTAACAGGCCACAAACCAGTCCATTTCCAGCTACTGATGATATTCTTGCTTATCAGGGCTACCTTGCGTGCCTTGCTATAGCATACAACGAAGTTTCTCTTGCCCACAACTGTACCAGCATTCCATTCAGCCAGTAATCCAAGCTCCTTCTTGTATGCTGCCTTGAGGGGCCCAAAAACAGACTGATCAAGTAGCTGAAGGACGTGTGACGTGTGTGCTAGCAAGAACAGCAAGTGTATCTTGTTTCTGAAGCATGTATACATAAAAGCAGTAGTCTTATGGCTTCCATGACCATCCAAGATCAATAATCTGACCTCTGAGGGGTCCCCTGGCTGGGTTGAAGGGATGAAGACCTCTGTTAACCACTTGATAGCTGTAGAGTCTGAAGTCCACCCGTTTTCTACAGCTGTGAACTTCCAGGATTCGTATAGCGTCAGATCTAGAGGGAACCACTACTACTAGACATTCTTGCCCTTATATATAACAAGTAGAGGCAGTGCTTTACTAGTTATAGAGATATACTCGATCAGAGATATCTAAGTACGCGATCTAGGCTATTTCTTGCGGATAGAACGAGTTTCTGATGATCTAAGAACAAGCCTATTTGATCCTCTGCTTTCTAGAATACTAGTCTTATCTATATTATATCGATTAGAGGCTTTGATAGCCATGATCTCAGGTATAGCGAGGTGCTTGAACTATTGCCTGATGATATTAGTTAAGGCTCCGTTGATACGCTGAGAATCAATTGCTCTGCTTCTCTGGACCCTTACGGATGGGTTCCTTTTGATAAAAGACTAAATACAGTTCTTTCCAAGAGGCTAGGAGTCTCCTTGGTTCTGAAGGATAAGCTCAGCAAATTCTTTGAGTTGTTGATGAGTTGGAGGCAGGCCTAGGGCAGCCTGAATTCGAACCCATTCAGCCAAATGGCTTTCCTGGCTTGCAGAGAGTCTTTGCAGATCAGAAAAGGCTATATCCCTTGCCTGATGACCCTTCATACGATTTTTCAGCGTTGATCGTGGTATACCCCATTCAAATGCAGCTTTTTTTACGCTGGTACCGTTTGCGATGGCTTCAAGCGCCTGGTTTATGTCATCTTCAGTATATTGAGGCATCCTGATTAAAAGAAGATATAGACGAAAGATGAGGGCGATTGGAGTAAAATTGGTGAAGTTGTGGAAGATTGAAGTTGGTGGTCATCATGGCGGTGAGGCATTTCTGGGGTGGCCAAAAGTGGGTGTGGGACGTTAGTGCGAGCCTTTGTTTGGCTGCTTGGATAGACAGCAGAGGATGGTTATGGCAGTAAACGGAGAGAACCATAAGTCGAGAAACGTGGCGTGGAGTACGGTAATGCATCGACCTTGAAATACCATGCGGTTATCGAGCTCACCGGCGTTGGTGATTTGGTGAGGGTTGAGTTACATATGTATTTGAATGGTGAATATAATCGTAAGAGCACGCGAAGAAGGCTGCTGCCTTTAGGCAGCAGCCGCTTTTCCGTTGCTTTGCGGCGCAGAGAGGACGTCATCGGTGATGTTATGAAGCATCATTCTGGTTGGCTCGCTTTGCGAAATGCCCTGATCATTGGACCCCAGCTGACATTGTACTATGATTGACTACCAATCAGAGTCTTTCAACTTTAAGCAGGCAGGATCGCAAATATTCCCCTGCGTCTCAACATACAAGTTCAACAGACGTTGATGGAGACAGTGAGAATGTGATGCCACAGACACGGAAGATATCAACAGTTTAGCGACGACTGATCTGTGGGTGCCTGCTTATTATCCTGCAGCTTGATTTGCTCACTTTCTGCCATTCGCAGCATGCCCATTCTGGTATCCCCTCAAACGTCAAGACCACAAAAGCTTCATTCAGACGATGAGAAATATTGGAGATAGCGCTCGCATAATGACAACTAAATGGCTCGCACGTCATAGGTACTGAGACCACAAGGAGACGTTTCATCAAAAAGGTCTCTGTGCCAAGACTTGAACATAATCAAACCCGACCCGCGTCCCGTTCTGCAAATATCGAGCGAGAGCCTCATGCAAACGTTCGACGTCATTGGTTGTCTGGACAGTCTCCAAGCCCCCGTGATCAACAACCGCCGTCATCATTGGCCTGACAATTCCCAAAGAAACCATCCTTGCTGCGTCTTGCACACCTTCACTGGCTGCCCAACTGGACCAAATCTTCGTTTCGCAGTCCTGGAAGCCGACCTTCCGGAAGATCTCAGGTAGTCTCGCGGGTCCCCTGCAAAATCGGTTAGAACGGCGTTTTGTCTTAATAGAGGCAACACACCGTGGGTCTTGCCCATTCTTGATGGACTGCAAGATCTCGATCCTTGTGAACTCCTCAAATGCCTTGCTAGGTGGAACTGATCGGAAAGACAAGGCAGAAACCTCATCCCAAACCAGCCATCCGCCAGGGTTGAGTAGCTGGAACAAGTTTTTGGTCGCAGTTTCGAAGTCGCTGGCCTTCATTGCAATCAGGAGGAGGCGGACATGGACGAGGTCGAAGGTTCCCTGTAGCTCCGCCGGAAACTCCTGAAGCACGTCTTGCTGCTTGAATTTGACATTCGATGAAGTAGTGGAGACGGGAAACTTGACTGCGTCGAAATCAAAGCCAAAGAGCTCTGCATCGGATGGCAGATGTTGGGCAAGAGAGCGCAACCAAACCCCGGTCCCGGTGGCCACGTCTGCTACTCTTGGTGACGAGATTCGGTTGAGTTGGTCGAGTATATGAGCCGGTGCGACCTGACCGGTGAGGGGCAGCCAAACGTTGAAATGATTAGCATCCAGACGTTGGAGCTCGGTGTCGACCTTCCCACGATTCAAGGAGTAGAACGTGTCAGTCCAGGCAGCATCACCAGCTTGAGAATCAATGATATCAGCCATGATTGAGTAGATAGAAGACAATGCAAAGGACAATGCCTCCAGAATTTCGTTTTACCTGAGCGAGCATATTTCTTATTTATACTCTAGCTTCAGGCAGCTCAAGCTCACCGCATCGAACAGACAACAAGCGGCGAGCTTTCACCCCCTCATCGGTCGACCAATCCGAGGACTTAAGAGCTGATGAATGTTCGGTTGTACCGACGTCAGTGGCAATCCTGCCATTATGTTGGAAGGTCATGCGAAAACCAACACATCCAATTGCGGTTCAGCGGTTGAAGGACCCAAGTGCCAAGTCGCTGTTGGTGCTGACCAAGACAACAATTGTAAAAAGAGACCAACCATCTGACAGATCACTATTCTCAATACAAACTCCATTGAAGCAGGACTCAACCTGCTCCATCGGGTAAGCTTACGGGCTCTGGGCGGTTGTTCTGTGGAAGAAGTGGGAAGGAGAGGGATCTGAGGATAAGCGTGTGCGTGGCTTATGACGCCAGAATCTGATGTACTAAACGAGAATTCGGAATCTCGTAAGAGAACTGTGGAGCAGCAAATCTGTTTTCTGTCGCCGGGATGCTCCAAACTGAACTGAATGCTGAAAATGGGTAAGCATTTGTTTTTCCCGACGGTGGCTCCACGATCCCATGTGCTCCTGACAGAGTTATTTCGGGTTCTTCACTTCATTGTGAGATACTGAAGCAATCGAATAGTGCATGTATTAGGATTATGAAATATTAAAGGCTAAGCACGTTTACCTATCCTTGTCTGGTCCTCAAGCCCAACGCCACCGTCTGACAGGTCGAAACCTGGCCTCCTGTGACTGAGTACATCACATCTGCGCTTTCCAACAGGGTGACACCTGCGACTGGATCCTTCACCAAGAATAGTCTTGAAGCAGTTCCATCCGAGTAATCGCAGATGATGGGGTAGAAGAGGCCATCATGGGAATCGACAGCAACGTAGTAGGAATCGTTGGTGCCATCCGTGGCAGTGTGCACCGCCCACGTGACCACGGCAGCGCCTGCGGGTGCCACAAACTCGGGTCCGACTCGAAGCCGGGAAACGCCAAGAAGTGACATCGTGTTGGTGTAGTAGTGCATGAGACGCTCAGCTCCATCGTAGATGAGCACATCCTCTGCAGCAGCCCAAAGCTCTGAGCAAACCGGACTCTCTGGGCTACTGATGCTGACAGGATACATGTTGCCGTTGCTGCAGGAGATAACCATTGTGGAGTTCGAAGCGTCAGCGATGATACCGAATTCGCGGCCAGTGTCATCCGCGTAGGGATTTGTACCGACGGGCTGAGAGCTGTAGTCAAGATCCGTTGAGCCCGCCACGCTGGTCGTCTCGTCAACTACGTCGCCAGTTGGTTGAAGATCGATGCTTGTAGCATCAGGGGTGGATGCGGTGGTCTGAGAAGGGGAATCCGCGGAGGGGACGACCGGATCGACAGAGGACTCGGTGGGTTGTACGGGAGGAAGAGCAGTATCAACCGTAGGAGCAGGCGAGTCAACCGTGGGCGCAGCGGGATCACCCGCAGATGTGACTGGGTCTACCAGAGAGGAGACTGGATCGGTCGGAATGGGAGGGTCGCCTAGTACAGGGGGTGAATCGGTTGTGGGATCACTGGTAGGGACAGGGAGATCCTGAGGTGCTCGACGAGAAATTGAGGCCCTTGCTGTTGACGAAGCGGTTGCAACCAGCCTTGGAAGTCACATTTGTGGTCAGCTTTTGCTTGATCTTGGAAGTAGGTCAGGAGAGGAACTCACGGGAAACAGGTTCGCGCCAAAGGTCTGTCCTTGGTATGCAGTAGAGGAATAGGCTTGGTGCGACCGGGGAGTTCGGCGTATAGCTTGTGTCGCCAGGTGAGCTGCCCCGCGATGCCGGGGCAGCCATCTCTTGAGGTGAAACCGCCCTCGAGTGCCCCCGCGGAGTTTCCGATAGACCCTGCCACTTGGGCCACGCCCTTGATAGATGGTTCGGATATGACCCCCACGTCCTTTGAAAAGGTACTGACTTTGATGCCGCACTTGATGCCGATCGGCAGTCCGAGAGTTGAAGAGACCATCAAGCTGCCGTCAGCCTCAAACACTGGCTTGAAGTAAGGTTCCCATCCCTTGTCAGTGACCTTGGCATCCTGGACAAAGTCAAGAACGATTCGAGCATCTTGTAATCCCATTTCCGCACCCGCCAGAAGCCTCCCGTTGGCAGCCGCGTTGAGGGAGACGCTCGTGCCAACTGTGATACGAGGCCCAATAGACACAACTCCAAATGAAAGGCCAGGCAGTCCGAGGCTGAAGAGCTCTGCTTTGAAGTCCTGCTTGAGAACAATCCCAGCATCGATGCCCACCTTGAGAACGAACATGACATCAGTGCGGATCTCGACCTGGCCTTCGACGATGCCCGCGCCAGGAGTCCATTTGGCTGAGCCAGCGACCTTTGCGTTGCCACTGACACCGCAACCAACGCAGTAGATGTCCATGTTCCCTCTGGCGCTCCCTCCGTTGCCCCTGGCGCTACCACTGAATCTTCTGAGGAGAATGGCGTCACCCCAAGGCGACCTCATCTGCTTTGCTTCCCTGTCTTGAACCTTCTTGGCGTCAGCATTCCCAGATGATGGATCAGGGAGCTTCCAAACAAATTCTCTGTTAATAGTTCCGGAGAGCGTTGTGGCAAATTTAACAGTTTCATAGATCTTGTTGCCGATGTTAGCGGCCCCTTTGGCGATGTTAACGGCCCCTTTGAGGAGTTCTGCTTGGCGCTTGCGATGCTGGTTTCGACGCGTTCTGAAGAAGCCTTCCGCATCAACATCAAAGTCAAAGTCAGGTGGAAGGACTTCATTCGGAAAGTCGGGTGCGTAACCAAGAATGTATCGATGATCATCCTGGCTGAGTTCCGTGTAGCCAAGGGAATCGTCCAGATCTTCGTCAAAGAACTCTCCCAAGCAGGCTGTGGGGAGGCCGTACTTTGTATCCACCGGTCCTGCGCAAGATCGCGTGGATGAAAGATTGCTAGACGTGACACCAGACGCATCCGGAGCTGGAGGCGCCGATGCGGAAGCTCCAGGGGTGTTCGATCCAGGTTGTCCCGACCCGTAGCCGGACCCCGGCGATACCGTTGGCTGTGGAGACCAGGTAAAGGGCGACCCAGAACCTGAGCCAGTGCGCTGAATCCCCGGCTCACCTGGTCTTGGCGACCAATGACCCCATGTAGCGGACCCGGATGTGGCGATCTCGTCCGGGTGACGGGCTTTGCCGTTGGCTCTGACAACATAGCCAGGGGGACCAAAGTCCAACTCGGACACCACAAAGTAGCATCTCTCACCCTTTGAATGGTCTCCGCAGCCTTTGATAAAAGCCAGCAAGATCAAGCCACCGTCGGTTGCCCAGGATTCCAGGGCGTGTTTGTAAGCCTCCTCCGAAGCGAAGACAATTGTAAGAGCCCCAGCTGTGTAGTCCATCGACGCCACATGGTCGCAGTGGTCTAGGTTCACCGATGGGGCAGAGAACCAATACGTCATAAACGCGAAACCGCCAGGCTTTGAGGGATCTGGCCCAGGTAGTTAGCAACTAAAACAAGGCCTCTAGAAGTCTATACTCACCTCCAACGCCGTAGTACATCTGAGAACCCTCATTGGCCGGGATGGGGATGACGTTCGAAGCCGGTGCGGTGTCGCAAGACCAGTGGACATTGGGCGACAGGGTCGCAATTGGCCCATTCTCCGCGTATGTGGCCGTCTGCTCGCCTGAAAGCCCGAACCGATTCTGTCCGGGCCCGGCATCTCCTGTAGGGCACGGCGGGGTCACTGGAGGCTCAGGTAGGGTGCATTTGACGCAGGGGGATGTTGGATGCGATGAATTGGTGTATTCTTTGCCCACAGCGGGGAATCCAAGGGCACCCGCTGCCAGCAAGATGACAAGTGATGGCTTGAAAATCATGCTCGCTGACAAGTGTCCAGGCAAAATGCTCAAGGTGAAAGAGCGACGTGACTAGCTCAACGGCTGATACCGTCAAACTATTCAAAAGGCAACAAAATAAGAAGTCCAGAAAGGAGTGTGATAGACCCTGACAGTGAGGTCAAAAAGAGTGACTAAAGTGAGCGAGCTGGAGAGTGAGCTATCATGGTGATGGTTGGCAGGCGGCTTGGCTGTTGTATTAAACCATTTTGAAGAGGTCGACGTGAAGTAAGTTTAAGCATCTTTGCCGCGACTAGCCACTCTATCAACAACACGTTGAGCTGGGGTTGATTTCATGCCATTGGCCAGCCATAGCATTCCATTATAGGCAGGGAGCGCAGTCACACATTTGGTCTGGTTCGCCCCAATTCCAGCATCAAATGCAGTGCAAGGGAGAATCGGCGATCGCTATTGCATGTGAACGAGGGCAACGAAGGGTCGCCTAAGACAGTTTTGCCTGGATATGAGAATGAGAGTATGTTTCGGACGTCTTCTTTTTGGCCGCAGTTGCACAGGTCTTGCAATCATATAAGCAGCGGCTATCAATGTCTCTCGCGCTGAACGTGGCTTGTGGAGCAAAGAATCTTGGGACGCGTTGACCAGTAAAACCGCCCAAACTAGTTCATTTTGAAATTACGAGATGCCAAACACACGGCTAGCTGAGACATAAGGCATTAGAGGTAAGCTTGAAGCTGTTTAGGTTTTATCCCCTCTTCTGAAGGGTTGGGCCGGACTCATACACGGAAGATATTCATTCGCATGAAGATGTACCAGACAAGCTAGGGTGGATAGTTTTTACGCCGGTCGGCTACGTAGGTAGCCGGTTGGCATTGCTGGGGTTTCCTGCAGAACAGGCAGTCTAAACCCTTCACGAACGTTGAACTCTGACTGCGCTGCGGGACAGGGTCACGATCTGGGGTCCAAACGTGTTCATTTCCAAAGTTTCCCACCAGAAGCATAATGTGTTGGCTCACCATGTCTCAGCCCTGGAATCCTTTACCCCCCAGATCTCAGCTTGATCCTCTGAGAATTTGCTTTTTGGACGCCTCCTTCTGCACTGGATCTCAATTTCGATAGCTTTCATCATGTAGCCCGATGTCCATGCCACACTCGTGGCGGTATTGGTGTCGGCCTGGCTAGCCTCAGTTTGGTCTTGCGCTCAAATATCATGTCAAGAAAGCTTAATTGACCTACTTTAGACCTTCTCGCTTACCATACCTAGGTGGTGGTGAATAGCATTGCCGTGCATGTTCGTATCAAACCATTCCCAGATCCGGCAGTTGCTTTCTTCCATTGGCAACAATCCATAGGTACGTCGACACCTGGTCAAGGCAGTATCTAGGCAGAGCCGGTTGAAAGTCGGTTTTCTAAACTACATCCAAGAGACCCGAAATCGGTATAACTATCGTGATCAAAACCCTCATGGCTGCAGCCTATATGCAATCTGAGAAGGCAGGCTCTCCTTTTCTGGATGCTATAAGTGGGATGTTGAACCGCCCGGCAGTAGCAGCGTCTAATTGTCCCGGGGTCATAAGGTTTAACGGTTCTGCAAAAGTCTGGCCTTATGCACTTTGATAATGACGAACGCGCGCCCAGCTCGCTGGGTCTCATTTAGATTTAACTTCAATCGGCACGGCACCTGCTCGAGCTTCAGCCAGTACAATCCATGCTGCTGGAAATATTTGTGCTGGGGCTCCTAAGACTCCCTAGACTTGAACGAAGTGTTGTGAGTGCATACTAGATGGAAATTTTGGCACACATAGAAATGACATACAGCACATTCCTTTCATCTCATCCGGCCGGAATGACCCGGAGTCCACCCTCTCAGCTGTCACCAGACTCATTCCTCCTCGCCCACCTCGCGTGGCCATAATTCATGCCTGTACGTTCTGTTCAACTTCTGTATGTACCTTCTCTTGTAATTCCGTACTGTTGAATTGTATCAAACTTGCGGTGGGATGAAATGGTGGGGATACCGACGCATGATTCTACTAGAGGTCACTGTAACAAGATTCAATCTGGCATGAGCGAGCCTTGTACTCAGTGGATTATTGCAACTCTCAGAGTCCAGTCCTAGTCTTGTTGAATCTAAAGAATATACAGTGGACAGATAGATTGAAGGGGGGAGGGGGGTCCATGAGCAGAGTATGGCCTCCTCAGCGAAGAGTGGAATGAGTTTTGTTCGGGGTCTGATTTCAGCCTTCTTATTTCCCCGACTTTCCATGTCTCTGAAAATAAAATGGAGTTGAGAAATGTACCTAGTTAGGGGGCATACGTTGTCGTCTTTTCATTGCTACTAGGTAAGCGAGGAAGCCTGCTGATGCTGGAAGAAAGTAATCTTGACCAAGAGCAGAACGCGCGTGTCTCCTAATCGCTCATATGTTTCTGATACTTGACACGCCGCATGAAGTGAAGGGATACTTGAGGTCTCAGTTCATGGCTGTTGTAGATCAATTCCTCCATGAGGGTCAGGTATGCTGGCTGGAGATAAGGTAAGGACAGGCGGTACCGCCATTTCTACACGTATGTTGTATCGTTTATGCCACCTGCTCCTTCTCATGATGTACTTTGATAATTCGTGTTATATCGTTTGAACCTTCTTTTCAAGCATATCAACTTCACATGTACACAGCCCAACCAACGGTGAGCATGAGAAAGATGACTTTTATCGACGAGGACTACAGCTTGATCCGAGACCAGCGGAGGAGTAACACCCTATCTGCTGGACCCCTCCTCCACCACACCGCCTCCGTTCCGCTATCAGATTTACCCGATTTATTCCACAGTTCAGACCGACTTCCAACTGTAGCATCAATGGAAGCTGCCCGATTGACTAAAGCTTTGGTGGTTGCCAAGCTAGCTGCCAGACGCCAGGTAACAATTACAGTTTCGGTGACAGACGCGCTTTCTTCGATTAGAATACGTCTCAATCCAGGTGTTCTCGGCACAACAGCGTGAACATGTAGGACATTCAATGCCACCGTCAAAAGGTCTAGACATTTTGCACTAAGCTATCAACTCTTGATGTTTATACCAAGCTCATTGACGAATGTCTTTGTACTCCACCCATTGACCTTTGAATATTTGTCAGTAGTAGTCGTTCCATTCAAAACTTCATATGCGACCCCCCTGGCACAACCGTCCTTGTTCTTGATGCAGCTTGCAATAGCCTCACCCGCATTCTTCCCCTCGTAATACGCGCCCTGCAAGAACCCAAAGTATTGTGGATGAGTTGCCTCGCCAGCGAACCACAGATTACCGAGATTGGCGCGGATGTTTTGATGCATCTCCAATGTCAGACCCGGCGGCCAATTTGAATAGGATCCGTACACCCAAGGCTCGCGAGTCCAATTGTGATGATAGAAGTCAATGGGATCGGGGATCTCCCGCTGGAACATATCCCTTAGAACTTCCATGATCTGGGTCTTGGTCGTGTCAAAGTCCTGAGCCTCTACAACGTAGGATTGCTGGTCGACCACGGTGACGAAGAGGATGCCTGAGCCGTCCACAAAGTCTTTGTGGTCGAGGGACTGAAAATAAGGATAGTAACCCCGCTGCACTGGATCCGCGTACAGGAAGAACTGGGTGTTTTTGTCCCAGAATACATCTTCTGGCTTGAACTGCATGAATATTTTCGTGTAGGTACCCATGGTCATGGATTGGATGGCAGTGCGTTTCCAACGCGGCAATTCTGGCGAGAAACTGACCACCTCCTTCTGCAACACTCCCAGCGAGAACGTGCAGATAGCGTAGTCGGCAGTGATACAGCTGCCGTCTTCGTTGTACACCGTGACGGATTCTGAAGAGTACGTGATGTTCTTCACAATAGTCTTGAGCTTTAATTGAGTCCTTTCGTCCAGGAACAACTTTGCTTCCTCCTTGAAGAACGTGGCAAATCCTCGGGCATCGTGTACGAGGTTGTTCTCATCCTTCCAACGTTGGAAGGATGTGTTGGTGTTGACGACGGAGTACTGCTGAGACGTCTTCTCCGGAGGGTTGGCATATTCAAAATCAATCGAAGACCACTCGATAGCCTGGGCCAGCGGTTCGCTGCTCGGCTTCCAGTTGGCGATAGCGAGGCCGGCACGAGCACTGCGGTCTTGCTGATTCTGAAGAATTATTTCACCGGCGTCATATTCATACTCTTCGGTGGCGCTTTTGTACAGCGATTGAAGCTCTTTGAACCGTTCTGATAACCTGCCTGGGTGCACTTGACCGGTCTCGTGAAAGACTGTCAGGTTGTCGAAGTCAGAAGGTGTATTGGTCAGGTTGTACTTTCTGACCAGTGTCAAGATTGGATTCTCTTCTGTGGAACTTTCAGTTCCTTGGACCCTATTCACATCATTAGTTGGATTATCAAGGCCATAAAACATTCCGTCTTAATCACATACCAGTTCGCGCCGAGTTCAACAAAGTATGGCTCGTCGCTATCTGGCTGTCTTCCAAAAGCGCGATTATATACACGCCCGCCGATTCGGTCGTTGTACTCAACAATTGTAAAGTTTGTGATGCCCGCATCGTCTAACACCTTGGCAGCAGTTATTCCGGCGAGGCCAGCGCCGAGGATCGCTACTTGAACCCTGCTGCATTTTTCCTCAACGTCTGCGCGAACTTCTTTTGACGGTGCACATTGGGTAGAGGCAGCGAGCAGGACGAGCGAGCCGAGCAGTCGTGTAGGGTTCAACATCTTGAAGGTTGATAGCTGACCCGTGCGATTTATGGGCCTAGTGTTGTAGAGCTACATTAAGCAGAAAACTTCACGCGCCATGGAAATTTCGATGGTGAACTATCCGACGGTTTAATACTGACGACTTCTTAGTCGTTTTCAGCTGTCGGAAGATATGCCAAGAGAGGTGTCTTGGTGATTCTCGAGTCACTTCGAGACTAGCGGATGGCTCCCACCAAAAGGAGCGTTGCCAACTTCGACGCGCCGAGCCGTTGTGTCCGATGCCGCCTTGGCTTTGGATGATTAGAGAAACATCCCTCTTGGCCATTATCTTCTCGCCGGCCTCCCACGACAAATACGGCTGATGCACAATATCAAAGTGTAACACTTCAATTCATCAGGTGATGTCTCGGCGAATGATGAGTGAGTTTCTCAGGTACCACAGCCAAGCCGCCATGTTTCGGAAATTACTTCGTTTTCAGCAATGACAAAACATGCGTTCAAGACGGGAACGAAATACAAACATATCAGCCGCATGAATTAACGCCATAATATTGAAGACACCAGGAATGGCCCCCGCACGCCCCGCGTACCACGATCCGTTTTCGTCGAGGCTGCTCGATCCGAGACACCGCTCCGGATACCCGCGTGAGATGTGGAGGCCCGTTCAGGACCCAAACAAAATACCTGTCTGCTTTTGGCAACATGTTTCTTTCACATCTGCGAACTGCGCGGGCCATCAATCGTGAAAGTCTCATCTTCCAAACATCCTCATTCCTACTTCGCAACTCTCGGAGCTAACAAAACCAGAAAATCTCGCATCCCATCCTTTCCACTCATACCTTCCCCCAAAATGCTACCTCATTGCCCTGTTCTTTAATCAGGGCGTAACATCCCGTTGTGACTGGGACTTTCTAGTACAGCCCGCATCGACAGCTTCAAGTCTAAATTGAATCGAGCAAGCACCGAGAAGATTATTACAATTGCCAGGGGATGGATCACTCAGGGATTCAAAGAAGGGAGACAGTGGCATTCTCAGCCTTCTGTGCCTCCCACGACGATGATAATTTTCGCTGGTCTTCCCTGTGCAACATCTTGAACGCCTCTTGCAGGACGTTGTGGTCGCAACTGCACCTCTCCAAGTCCACATCGTTTTCTGCAATCATGGGTTAGTGTCGATACTTCTGAGAGGGGAGGCTGGATCCATACGCGGGACGTCTTCGCCAAAGTAGTGGACATATTCTTCTGGGACCTTCCTCGGGTCCCATTTGTGTTGAGACGACATGAGCTGCACAGTAGCGGCTCGCTTGACTCGCAGGTCATTGAACATCTCCAATCGCGCCGGGATATCTTCTAACGTGGCCATGCTCGATAGAAGCACTCCTAGAGCGGCGGCATCCTCGATAGCCATGGATGCCCCTTGCGCACGTACTACGCAGATCATTTATGTAAGCCGATTCATTTTCAATATATGAGTCTCAAGTTGACTTACAGGGAGGCATCGGATGAGCTGCATCACCAATGACCACGAGCCGACCTCGGGCAAATCTGTCAAGAGGCTTTCTTGTTAGTAGCCTCCATTCACCTATGCCGCTGGCTTTCCTGCAAAATTCGTTAGATGGACTGCAGGATTCTAGGAGACTCGCGGCAGAATCAAGGGCTTACGATGCGAGAGACTGGATGAAAGCAGGATACTTCTTCAAGAAGCCTCCAGGTTGGTTGTCAGTCTTTGACTCGTTTTTCACTAGATGTATGAGTCAGTGGCGAGAAATGGCAGATCACTTGGCATGTTCAACTGGAATACCTGGGGCGTCCTCAAGATGCTCTGCAGGATACATGAATGCAATGTTCTGCAGCGCGCCACTGTGTCTCAATAAGTCGAGTGTTCTGTTTCTAGACACGGTGGGCACTGTTTGACTTACTTTCTACAGCCATACGTGATAACACTGCCGTCGTCAACTCTGAGGACTCTAATAGAGTTGTATCCGCCCTTGAAAAAGGCGTTAGTATCGGCATCATTGCTCATCTGCTCCGTAGGCAGCAGCAACCGAGTCATTGTCATGAAGTGCTGAGAGGGTGTCTCCTCGCCCAACACCGTGGATATAAAGGAGGACTGTGCGGGTGAGTTTCAGGTGCTGTAATAAGTCACGGATACTCTGAACTCACACGGACGCCATCGGCCGCAACAACAAGATCCTTCTCCACTGTCGTTCCATCTGGGAAATGGACAGTTCCGTCCAGGTCGACCCTTGAAACAGGTGTAGCGAGGTGAAGGCGAGCAAACCCCTTACGTGAAAGAGTTGGCTCAGTCGCAAGCTTCCTGAGCTCATCATGGAGATCGACGCGATGGAAGAAGTGCCAAGCAAATCCGTACTTGGACTTATAGTCTGAGAGAGGGAGTACTGTCTTGTCCCCCAAGTTTTCGGCGTCATTATTGTAGATCAGCTTTGAGGGCAGTCAGCGCCATGGCGTGTTCGTTTACAAGCCAGAATCCACTTACACTTTCCGCCGGCGTAGCCTTGGCGCGACTGAAATCGAAACCGAAGTAATCAAGGATCCTTGAGGAATTGGGTGGTGCTGAGATAGCTGCTCCGACCTCTTTGCTGAATTGAGACTTCTCGAAAATCTGGTCTTGAGTGAGTGGGAGTTGATTATCGGTTTCCTGCGGTGTTCATACCCACCTCAACTTCATGACCTCCCTCCAGCAATGTAATTGCTGCCATAAGACCTCCAATTCCAGCGCCCACAATCCCAACCCGCAAGATCTTGTGGTTATCTTTAGGCGCTAAGGTCCCCCGAGGAGGTAGACCAGGTTGATTGATGGGAGCCATTGTCGACTTGGGCACGCCTGGAGGATGTTCCTTGAAGGCGAAATCTCAGTAATCAACAGTTACCACGAGAACCTTGCTTTTCAAAACTCTCACGACGATTCATTGAAACCTTGGCTTCTTTTTCATATAAGAGGTGCGGGTAGCCATATTCGGGATGTGGAGAGGCCGGCTGTGGAGAGGCCGGATGTGGAGAGCCGATATGGACCCATAAGCCGGATACACCACAATGCCGCTGCATCATGGAGAATCACTTCGACTGAGTATATGAGAGTACAATCAACACACAAACCCCTTCTTCCAAAGCTCGCAAGTTCCACTTATTTACAAGTCTTTCCAGCTTTCTCCATCACTTCCTTCTAATGATCCTTGTTTTCGCTAGATATATTTGACAATGAGTCGCAAATGCCCGCTGTAGATAATGGCATATACTTGCCTTCCCAATTCTTTTCGACTACTTCCCGTATGCTTTCTCCGAAAACCGTTGAGTTGATAAACACTGGTTCAGAGCGAACGCCAGAGACTGCCAGGCGGGTGTTGCCAGCCAAAACATGATGCTCCTGGCATCCGTCCCCATCTATAATGCAAGTGGGGAGTGCTGAACCGTCGAAGGTGTGGCATGATTGCCCATGCCGCCAAAGAAGCAGAACGGCTTGGAACAAAGACGACGCGGATACTCCACAAAGCTTCCCTCTGGGACAATTCCGCGCGGCTCGAATTACCCGACCTGCTCGCCAAAGCGCATGACAATGCTCAGTACTTAAGCTCGGCTTTGGTGAGGAGTTTTGGCCTGTCGGACTGCTTTCGAGTCGAGAGAAGGCCAGGTGGCGTAGGGCGGGGGTATCCCCTTGTGTGAGAGTGTGCATAATCATGACCTCAAAGAGAACTTCCATCTCAGCAGGTATTGGAACCTCCGCAAGCTTGAGCTGAGAAGCAAAAGCTTTCGTTATACAACAAAGCTCGTTGCGTCTTGAGCTTAGTATCATGTGGCTCCATGTGCTCGACTGCCCTAAGACAAAGCTGAGTTGATGGCACTCCATACAGAGGGCCCAGACCCCAGCCAGAAAAGCGAAGATTGCAAAATCCGAGTCGACATCCTTGAGGACTGCGGGGTTGGACAGTGGCTGGGCCATAAGCTCTGTAAGGCAGATGCTTGAACGTGGCTCTGACATATGCGCCACGTGTAAAGCAACGATCTCGTCCCTCCATTGCGTTGCTGACGACGCTTTCCACAACTTATTAGGAGCTGGCAATGGCATATCCATATCAACATATGTCGAAATCATCTGTGTTCCATGTGACATGGAAACATGGGCATCCAAGATGTAGGAAGCATAAACCAGTCGTCGTTGGGACTCGCGAACGGACCATTGACGCCACAACCCATCAAGGGTATCTCCATGGGCTTCCATGATAGTTGACAGGTCTCGACAGTCTGTCTGCCTGGCTCCTTTCATGTGACCCCCATTCTTGATCAGAACCTCAACGGCTTTTGAACAAGCCTCTGCTAGAGCAACCTTGCGGCGAACACCGCTGAAGAAAGCAATTTGCTGCTGTAGCAAGAAGCCTTGAGCTAAGCTGATATCGCATACCGCGGTATTATTTCCTTCCCACTGGAGTCAATCCTCTTGTTAGCTGTTGAAGGTTAGGGGGGGGGTATGCCTAGGATTCTCACACTGTCGAATGCTGATGCTCTTACAACTTCCTGCATTGCATATCCAAATTTTCGGACCACCGTTGAATCCGCTTCAAGTGCCCCTATTGCTATCAAAGCTCCCAACAGCTCAGGTGCCTGTTTGCAAATGTCGAGGGTTGGCAAATGCACAAAGTCGTAAATTTGAGTGACCTCCCAGTAATCTGAGTAGATGTCAAGAAGCGAGCTCAGGGCTTGGCATCCAGGAAAACATCCTAGTACCTCTGCTGACCTGGACTCCGATGTTGTTCTCAGAATCATGCCAACGACTTTGCTGCGTATAGCCGGTGATACACACAGCTTAGTTATCCGGTTTCCAGTCGCTTTTATCGAGCAAGACGCGTCGAACGCCTCTTCACCCACTGCCAGATTCTGCCTCTCCATCTCGTTATTTTCATGGCTCTTTGGCTCCCATATTTCTGAAAGCGCAACATTTTTTCTTTGAGTACCCAGAGGAACCAGACTGTCTTCGCAATTGTCTGAGACATCACCAGACATGATGTTGGTGTCACCCAACTCAAACTGCGCCTGAATAAAAGAGAAGTCCACTGTCCCAATGTCCCAATCCGGCCCAAAAGAGAAGTAGTCTGCGCATGGTGCTGATAGCATGCTTGAGGAGTAATCGGATGTTGTAGGTGGATTGGTTGAAATGGCCTGATCAACAATCGAGGATGAATCCTGGTCATTGGATCGCGAGCTGGTCGACGATTTTTCGGTAAGATCTATACTTGGCGTACATAAAGCCATGAAATCTTGAACGGCTTCACCGGGAACCACCTGCATGCTGATACTTTGCTCGACCTCTGGTACAGAATTTTCAAGTTCGACGTCTGGGCCGGCGTTTTCCCCTCGCTGTGTTCCCTGTAAATCGTCATGTTGTTCTCCCTCTTTATGAGCTGGCTCATAATCGCAAAGCAGGCCTTTGGCAAGACACCGGTGACATGTTTTCTCCTCTGAGCATTTGGATTTGGTAGAGGAGCACAACCTGCATGCTTTGCCAACTCGTTCGGTCCCCGCACGTTGAGATTCGTCAGCAAGAACACCTTTTTCGCTAGAGTGTGCAACCTGATGCCGCCTAAGAATGTCTAAGCGCCCGAAAGCCTTCCCGCAAATGTTGCACGCATAGGGGCGCTGCTTCGTGTGGGACCGAACATGACGAACGAGATGCTCGGAGCGGTGATATCGGCGGGAACACTGGGAACATTGATATAGGCCATCTCGACCCGTCCCTCGACCAGATTGTTGTTTCGGCATTTGGAGGGGATAGTGAAACCGAATGAATGTTCACAACAATACATGTAAGGACGAGCTGTGTGTTGAAAATCAATTTCTGAGAAGCTAGTCTGAGCTAGCTGTGATGGAAAGATTCGAAAGCCAAGAGGAGGGTTCCCCCTACCTATCGAGTTTCCCAGCCCATGCCCACAGATGTGGACTCACGCCTAGACGCCGCTCAGCTACGAATGACTTCCAAGTGGAAACCTCAGTTTTTAGTCTCATGCAAGGTTCTTGATTCGGCCATCAACGGATGATCAACAACGCTAGCGGACGGGGCCGTCTGTTCCAATAGTGTACCATGCATATCACGGCTTTGCGGGACGAAGGGCGCATCGTCTCCACCCACACTGCCACCATCATTCTCGGAAAGCTGCCGTCTCGGACATCGGTGAACCTTGTGCTCCGTTCGCCGACTCCGTCCTCCGATGTTGTGTATTGAAATTTCAATATCGGTCTTTGTTTTACCGAGAAACGGCATCTTTCACATTTCGCCTGGTGGGAATGGAGTCGTGGGTAGATACTCATGAAATGACTCGACCTTCATCGTATGATTTGCTCTTGAACATATGTGGTCAGCATGATCGGCGTCAATGCGTGGCTATTCAATGATTCCTTATTTAAATCGACTGACACGTAGTTCAGCAAGATATCTTGAGCCTCTAGTATAGGCGGTACGGGGAACATCTGCGTGAGCCTAATTCCGACTTCTCTTGTGGTCTCCTGATTGCTTGAATAATTGTATCACTTTACATGAGCAAGCGAGAAAACACAATCGGCAGTTCGTCAGGGGAGAACAGGACGGAAAGAAACGGAAATAAAGACGACGAAGTGAATGAATAAATCAAACGCATAAATCTTTCGTTAAAAGTATGTGAGTTTATTGTCTTGATCCTAGGTATTTGTGCCTCGGAAAGATTGCATCGTTGCAGAGGCCTGGCTACACATATTCAAATGTGACCGGGCAAAGACATCCGTATGGGTTATGATCCCAAAGATTGTCTTCCAGAAGCATGCGCCACTGCGGTAACGGTGGCTCAGGTCCCCAAGACTGCGGTGTGTGATTGAACCACTCGCGTTCCCATTTCTGTTTGTTCCATCCTAAGTGCTTCCGAAGGATAACCTCCACATCCCTAGGTGCACCCATGTCGAAGTTGCAATGCACAATAGATCTTCCTCCCGCAATATCTGTCAACGATTGTGGAAACTGCTCGAAGATGTAACCCCAGTAGCCCGGTCTATTTGCGGGCGCCCTAGATCGCGAGGCTCTCTCAATTTGAGGGAAGTCGAACCACCCATGTCTCAACACGCTTTCGCCCTTTCTCTCAAACCATGTTATTTGGCCGAGTATGCCTCGCTCAATAGCTTCTGTCCAAGCTTGTTGCCAGGCAGCATCTCGCTGCACAATGGAATCGAAAATGCGTGAGCATAAGTCAGGGCAAGGGTCGCCGTTGAGAAGGAGTGAAAAAGATCCTGGCGGCATACCCTCCTGGTCGAGCGCAAGAGCCTCTATGATCCAAGTGGCTATGTTCGCCGTTATTTGGTCTGAATTCATTACACAAGGAGCCCGTCGTGTTTCAAATTTGTCGCGCCAACAGCGCTCATCTGGGTGTCTATAGAACATGTCTTCCTGAAAGACCACGTTCCAGAGACTGACACGACGCTCAACTTGAATCGGATATTGTTGGCAAAACGGAATCAAGCCTCTAGCGTGCTCGTGTGGGTATAGAACGGCTTCGTGATCTTCGTTCAGAATAATTTTGCGGAGATGTTTACGAAGTGAGTGCGGTATTGACTATAGGAAATATATGGCCGCTGCAGCTGCAGAGAAACGATAGATAGATCGGTCGCATCTAGTTTTGGGGCAAGAAAATTCGATGGGTACCGCTGCTTCCAACGCATCCATCTGGCTGTCGGACGGGATGGCCCAAGGGTCGATATGGCCTTTGACAACGTCAAAAGGTGACCATCTGTCGATGTGGCCGGTTTCAAACATGGGAGGAGAAAAGTCGGCAACCAACTTTCTGAAACTTTCGCTCTGAGTCCAAGCTGCTTGTAAGACATCTGTGATAAATCCGCGATAGACCGAAGGGGCTTCGCCGTAAGGCCCGTGACGCTCCAAACATAAACCGGAGTCTTGCGCGGGAGTACGGGGGCCCTCCGCTCTCGTGCGATCCAATAATGGCATGAACTGTGGGTACTTTCTCTGAGCTTCTGCGTATACGCTATCGGGTATGAGATGTCCGTATGTTTGGAAGATCTCGCATCTTACGAAATCTACGCCACGGCTCTTGAGCTGTTGGAACTGACAAGCCAAATGGCTAAAACCGACCGACTCTAGAGTTGAGAACGTGATTGTGTTCAATCGCAACGCAAGCCCGCCGGGGTCCATCTCGTCCGCTATTCGTTTGCAGGAGTAGACGAGCGATAGATCAACTTCTCTGTTGTCGGCGCCCTTCAGTTTACCACGGGTGAAACCATCGGTGTCGCAAATGTAACCTCCATCGACGATGACGTAAAAGCTGTAGATAATGTCTCGGAGCTCCCGGGGAAGCCTGAAGAGGGGACTAGATGACATGTCGAATTACTGAGAGTCGTAATCATACCGATCGTGTTGCGCAAGACTAGCGTTCCTGCCCCCGAATGAATGGAAGTTGACAGTGTATTTGGAGGGCGAAGGGTAGCGCAAAATCCATCGGAGCATGTGCATCATTGGAAGAAATTTCGGATACCTCGTCAGCCCCATGGCTGTCAAAGTTTGTTCATCAGGGTCATGGGTCATCAGTTTAGGCAGCGAAGGGGCACGTAACCAAAGAGGTTCTGGTGCAAGGTAGCGACTCGTTCCATTCACGACGTGCTCATCTCATCATCCTCGTGGTCACTGGCTTTCAATAGGCACCGAACCAAATGAGGGGACCGGGAAGACTCACGCACGGCGTTCAAGATTGAGTGAATCTCCTGGCTGCTAATGCTGATGGAAATGTCCTCCACGCACGCGGCCAAGTAGTCTTGTGGCGCATGTCACGTCATTCAGGTATCACTGTGTCATTCAATGTGTACCGTATTTGTTAAGCAGACATACGGTGATCATCTGTAGCCAGAAGCTCGTCCAACACTACTCACTAAGGTCGAGATCACAAGCGCGAAAGATTGAGGTACTTTGCTAGCTAATCACCAGTTCAGATCTGATGAGTTGTCAGTTGTAAGGGGCTGGCCCCTAGGCTTGTTCAACGTAGAGGTGCCGTCGATTGACTATTCTAAGCTGAAGAAGGAAGAAAGGACTTTACAGGGATAGGCGCCTAGCAGCGGTGAAGCATACCGGGGCTAGGCGGTGTGCTACGGCAGAATAGTGGATCCGGCGGGGCCGGATCTCGGTAACTGCTCCGGCAAAGCCGGAGATCTCGGCCGGGCTCTAGCCCGTGACATCAGTCGCGTTGATACTGTTTTCAAAATGATGCGAACGAGCCCATACATACCACCTGGAGCTGAGAAGCTTTTGCGATATGCGATCTTCTGTCCCGAGGATCACCAACACCTACCTTAGGGCCCCTATGGATACCAAGATACGGACTGTCATTTGAGCGTTCTCAGTAATAAAGCTTACCTCCGAGCAGGTATCTTCTCCTTCAATTACGGTTGCGTTCTTCGATTAGGATGCTCCAACCCCTAAATAACCAGACTTCCTCCCTTCCACATAATTGCTTCTTTCTTAGGTTCGGCTAGCGGGTTCTCTATCCACCATGAGAACTTGACATGACCAGTTGCTACGAGGAGAGTCAGACTGGTTACTTCGAAGCTATCATGACAGGGAAGATCTTTCCTAAACCAAACGGGGTCTGAACGATGGAGAATTCTGACTCTGCGCCCAGAGTTCTCACACCGATAAGCTGGTATTCACCCACTTTTGTTCACGCCATCCAATAACCCCTGTCATATCTAGGACATCCGTGCGTACCCATTCCAACTACGTATGACGGGCTTTGGCGTTTCTTGAGAAAGACGGTGGGTGCGGTTAGTGCTAGCTATTGACATGCATTAACTATGACTGGATGGAAGATGTTGTAATATTGAAAACATTCTGTCGTCGCCTGGGCATAGGATTGAGTCCGAAGTATTCCGTCAATAAGATAATCATGCGACCCAACCGCCCTTTTCAGACAGTCTCGTCACCGAAGTCCTGCGATATATTGACACAAACCCTAAGAGGTTGCAGGATCCTTTCGGACACCAAATTTTACTACGCCCAGGATCTTGGTGCACTTACGATAGTCACTGTAGTTGATAAGATGGTCATACTCACACTTCCTGTGTCATACCTTCAATACGCAACTGCTTTGTAGAGAGAACCACAGTAGCAAGCCCATATTCTCACACCTTGGGATCGACGTCAATTATAGAGGATGGAATTCGAGGAATGATGTCTCGGCGGATTTGACGGAGTAATTCCCCGGACTACCTTCATCTGCCGGGTTTTCAAGGATAACGATCTCTCCAACTGGTCTTGAACAAGAATTCCGCAAGCTCAATCCGGTCTAAACAGACTTTTTAGCGCTGATGGCCTACATATTTAATGCGATAACGGCAGGGACAGTATTCAACGGTTGCCGGATTTGGCCTTCAGGGGCCCTCTGGCATTCGTTACTACCTGTGGATCTGAGACATAAAAGACCCGAGTCAACGCCGAGCTCAAGCGGCGTCTTGTCCCTTGCCTATGTCTCACCCCGCTTCCCCTCCCAGCTGAGAAACTAATGATGGGAGTTGTTGTCGCAAAGGTGATCATATCTAAGTAGCGTTGAGAGGTTTCCTCTACGATCGCCAGTCTGTTCGCGTTGCGATCGTGGGGAATACCGTTGTGCTGTTCATGCGGCCACTGTACCTCACTCCGGTCTGTGCATGGATACTGGAAAGATGGGGCAGAATACGGTGGTAAGCCCTGCGCTATGATATGGGTGAAATATTAATGGTAATTCAGTAGCCTCAGGTGCAAAAGAAAACAGACGTCAATTCGGCAGGTGATCTGCATCTCAAGGGGTTTCTCCGGTATGGTCATTCTGAAAACGCCAATGCTTGGAATGGAGTCAAGTGAGTGACAATAGGACTAGGTGAACAACATACTAGTTTTAATGACGCTAGAGTGGGACTTCGCACTGGCTGACGGGATGAGTACGGGCGATGAAAACCTTCCGCAAAGCTTCTGTCACAATGAGCTACAGTCGTTGAGAAGACGCATGCGTCTGTTGAGGAGGGAGATCATGATCGTGTTCATTCCAAGACATCTCTAGGTACTGGGCTTCCTCATTGGCCCGTCGCTCGAGCATAACGCGTCGACATGATGCTTCAGTAGGGTTGATTTGGTCTATTTCGAATCTATAAAGACTGACTATTGCTCCTCCCAGAACCAGATTCTTTTCCTCCTCATCACACAACAATCTCATTCAATCATCTTACACTCTTCTTACAATCACCCAGATCCTTCTCGATCTATCTAATCCACTCTCTTTTCAGGAACACCTTCCCAGACCAACTCTCATCTTTCAAAATGCGTTTCTCCGCTGCCACCGTCTCTGCCCTTGCCATGGCTCTCACCATCGCCGCTGCTCCCGGCAACACTGCCAAGGAGGCTCTCGCCAAGAGAACCGACGATCTCACCGTCGCCGATGCTCAGAACATCTGCGGTAAGGACCTCAGCGTCAACTGCTGCAACCAGGTCGATGCCAGCACCAACAACAACGACAACTCTGGATCTGGCATCCTGTCCGGTATCCTTGGCGGTGTCCTTGGCAACGGTGGCCTGAAGCTGACTGATGGATGCTCCTCCATCGGAGTTGGCAGTGAGTCTTTCGATAAGCTGGTTACTTGACACACACTGACATCCACTAGTTGCGAACGACCTCCTGAACAGCCAGTGCAAGCAGAGCGTCGCCTGCTGCAAGACCGACGGCAACACCGTGAGTACTCACTGCGAGATCTATTAGGAACACCATCTAACAAGTATTTCAAAGGCTTCCGGCCTTGTTGCTGTCCAGCTCCCCTGCATCCCCATCTCTGGTCTTTTGTAAGATGTTAGTCGGATACATCTAGACCATAGCATTTGGAAAAGTGCTATTACACAGATTCTCACATGGTTGCAAACATTTAAGACGGAATGAGTTGTGGGCGAGGATCTCGGGTCATATGTAAACTTCAATTCGCGGCTGAAGTCTAGCTTTGCTTGGCTTTTCAATATACTTATGCTTTATCCAAAACTTCCGCTCTAAGACGTCTGAGTGAACAAGTATTGCCAGGATGCCGGGATTTCTATATTTTCCTCCGATGTATGGGTTAATCGTTGCGGCGAATATTGAAAATTTCAATTTTATGTGATTCGTACCTGTTTCGACTCATGGGAGATTGCGGCTGGAAGTTTGCAAGGTAGTGTTACCATGTCGAAATTACAAAAGCCATGAACTTGATGGTATCATAGAAGTGGGTGAGGCGCTCCAAACCAGCGGTGGTCAGGTGTAAGTGTTCTATTTATAGGAGGTCTTGCCATCATTCATCTGCTGCAGTGTTTTTCGCATCCTCACCAACGAACTTGAGACAGGCTCGCAACAAGCCCCCGAATTTGTTGGAGGGCAACATAAATTGTCTTGGGCCGCTTCGTAAGGTGCCACTGGTTCCAGCTATCGCAAAACACCATCGAATCTCGTCATTCATGTTCCGTCGGCCCAGTTAACGTGCCGCAAACTCTATGAAATTATTTGTGCCGTTCACTTCACAGTATACCTTCATCGTGCATTGTCCTTTCCGTGGAACGCACATAGTCAATTCCGTGGAACGTGCGGATGTGATTATGGATGGCAGGCCACGTGCTTGGAATAATGCCGTAACCCGTATTTGAACTTTATTGCCTCCAATCGCATCACTGCGCATCTGCCGCTGAGAGATCTTACTTTGTACAGTATTCCCAACGCAAGTAGAGAGCTTAGAGAACCTAGCCTACAAAACGATTTCACTCGAACTATCGCGTGCCTTGTGGCTTTGTTGTGTATAATAATCACAAACACAAACTTTCAAGCCGGGACGCTCGGGAATATCACTAATTAGCTGCCTCCATTCACGGAGACAGACCACAGGCGACAGATATACCGTCCCATCTCCAAAAGTGGCACTCGAAGTAATATTATAATAATCGCCCCCAGGAGACATTACCATTATTTTGTAGGGGGTGGGCCAATTGCTTCTAGTTGGGACTTCTCGGAGATCGCCAATCACTGGGGGTTTTCGATAATCATTTTCAAGATGAACACTATTACAACTCCGCCCGAGTGGATTTCGCCCTATCTTGCAGTGGTTGTGCTTGCGCTCGTCACGTTCTGGATCCTGACTACATTCCTCCGAGTCAGAAGCAGACTTGACTTCATGAAGAACGGTATGAAAACGCTCAAACGAGAAATTGAGAGGTATCCGACTCCGCCCTTTCGAATGTCTACCGATCTCGGCGAAGTAACAGTTCTGCCCCCCGACTACGCCGTGTATCTACGTAACCTGACAGATCTAGACTTCCGAGAAGCCATCTCAAAGGTGAGCTTTCTGTCACAAGAGACGAGTAGCCCCTAACTAGGTAAGGAATTTCATCGTCATCTACCAGGGTTCGTCGCCTTTGGGATTGTGAAGCATCCAGCCCACATTCTCCAATCAGTGGCAAGGAAGCAATTGACCCAACACACGAGTAAGTCAGGCTGGTCCAGCCCCCATCCTCCTCTGTAGAGAACGTCCAGGACACTAAAGACTGACGAACAGACACAATCATCGAGCCCTTGGCCTCAGAGGCCTCATTCACGACCGAGTTGATTTTCGGCAGTCGTCCTGGTAGGATACTGTTCCCCTTGGAATACAAAGCCCGTCATCTGATGATTTGTCAGGATGGAAAGAAATACCAGCGAAGGACGCGTTGTTGGAGCTCGTTGCTCGCCTATCTTCGCGAGTGTTCCTTGGGTCCGACATTTGCCGCAACGAGAAATGGCTCAGGATTACCAAGGAGTTCACAACGACCGGCTTTGCCGCTGCAGCCAAGCTGAACATGTTGCCATCAGTCTTAAGACCGCTGGCTAACTTGCTCGATCCATCTTGCCAGCAGGTACGGGCCTTCGTCGCAGAGGCTGAGGGGATACTACTTCCCGTCATCGAAAGCCGTCGCAAGGTCAAGGCGGCGGCCAAATTAGCTGGCAAGCCGGTGCCTGTATTCAACGATACCATCGAGTGGGCTGAAACGGAGTCGCAGGGCACGCAGTACGATCCGGTTGCGTTTCAGTTGATGATTTCTTTCGTCGCGATACACACGACTTATGACCTTTTAGGTCGGGTTCTGTTGCTCTTGGCTGAGCATCAAGAGACCATCAAGCCTCTGCGCCAGGAGATGATTGAAGTCTTACAAGCTGAAGGCTGGTCCAAGACAGCACTAAACCACATGAAGTTGTTGGACAGCACCATCAAAGAGTCTCAGAGAATATCGCCAACCTCTTTGCGTGAGTTGGTCTCCTGGAAAGCCATGTAGCATCCGTGTCTAACCAAGCTGAGTAGTAACCCTCCGTCGAGTCGCGGTCAACAACGTCACACTACCCGACGGCACCAAAGTTCGAAGAGGCGAACGCCTATGTAACCACTGCTGCAACATGATGGAACCCGAGGTCTACCCAAATCCCTACAGGTTCGACATCGCTCGCTTCAAGCGGCTTCGAGAACAAGCTGGGGGCGAAAGCAAAGCCCAGCTCATCACCCTCACACCGGAGCATCTCGGCTTCGGCTACGGAGTGTACTCTTGTCCTGGACGTTTCTTTGCCGGCCACGAAATCAAGATTGCGTTGTGTCACTTGCTTCTGAAGTACGATTGGAAATCGGCCGATGAGAGTGGTTTCAAGCCTACCATCATTGGCGTCAACTCGTTCATTGATCCCGGCATGTCGATCGTCTTTAAGAGACGCAAGGAGGAAATTGACTTGGAGGCTTTACGATATGATGAAGGTGTTGCATTCAACAACGCGTAGGACAGGTCTGGAGGGTAGCTCCACCATCATTGCCTTTGTGGATCTCATAAGTTAAGTATCAGACATCGACGAATATCTTGCTCATGAGCTGTGATAGCCTGGCTGGCGAGTATCACAGCCCTTCTTAGATGATACATGTATCTAAGAGACTTTTTACCACTCGGTTTTGATTAGGCTTATCCTTGGTCATTCATCTAGTACGATGTGTTGTAGCCCCCTTATTCTTCCCAATGACCATCTTTATAATTCGACCAATATCTTCGGAGGTATTTTGTTCCCCAAAAAGCTCCCAGGGTGTCAAGAATTCGTAGCCGTCAATTTCCGTCGAAATCAAAAGAAGCATTTCCCGGATACCGTCGTTGGAAAATAGCCACCGTTGTTCTTCCTGATCTAGCACAGCCTCGGACCTCACGAAGCCGAGAAACGAAGCGACAATGCCAGCTGCCACCCCGACAGCATATGCCGGTCCCGAACTTGGACTTGTACTTGTTTTTTCTCGTTCAGGGATCAGTAAACCCGCGCCGACCGTGGAAAAGTTCGGCTCTCCTTTGACTGGGCTAGGAGAGATTCCACAGTCTCTTCCACGTCCATCTACGCCATGAATCGCTATGCACTGAGGGCTCATTGCTGGAAATCCTCTTCTCATAGTTCCTCCAAAGGCTGATGCCCCAGCTAGTATAATCTTCCCTCTTTTTCGAGCAGCCGTCAGGGCATTCTTCAAGCCTTTATCGACAACAGGCATCCCAAAGGGCACAACCAGGACGTCAACGTCCCATCCGTCGGCACTTGTAGCATATTTGATGGCCTAAACCAACAATTAGTCATATGTGTGATGAGTAGTAGCCGTACAAAATCAAGTCTAGGATGACTGACCTGGGGAATGACATGGATCATGGTTTCGTCGATACGGCCAATGTCTGAAATTTTGGCGACAAATACACTGACTCTGGGGCAAGCTTCCACTATTAGGGACGCAAGTTTCGTCCCAAGCCCGAGATGATCCTCACGCCAAGACCAACCTTCCACCCAAGCTTTCCCCTCAAATCTAACATCTCTTTCAATACGTATTTCAATACTGGTGAGCCCTTGACATCAACACCTGAGCACAATAAGGCGACTTTGATGTGGTCCGTCTGGGGCTTCCGTACTGAAATGCTTTTGAGTCTAGACGAGTGCTTCATCAAGGTGGACATGAAATCTTTTGCGAAGCGTGCTTTTCTACGCTTCGTTAGTGAACTCCGTTTGCGCTATCCGGAATACCTACATTTCGTCATTTTCCGTTGACTGGTGACTCATTTGCGTACGGTGGTGGTCCGCTCTGTGAGCATTAAGAAGTTTGATGGTCGTTGCATGTCCTGAATCGATCGCCAGAGACAATGGTGTAGCGTTGGATTCATCAGTGACCTTGTCGTCTGCACCCTCTTCCAGCAAAAGATGCACCACGCCGGCGTGCCCGTTGGCCGCAGCTAGATGTAAAGCTGTTCTGCTAGACGCACTCTTGAGACTCAGACCTGCCCCTCCCCGTTCGATGAGCATGCGAACAACTGCCTGACATCCGTTCTCGGCAGCCTTGACCAACGCTGTGATCTCATCTTTATCCGTTGCCTCAGCGTTCGCTCCATGATTTAGGAGAATCCGTACCACACTGTCGTGCCCATTCGCTGCTGCTTGCCACAAAGGAGTCCTTCCTCGCTCAGAATCACCGAGTTCCACGTCGAAATTGAATTCCGTATTGTTTTGTTCCACGTCAGAGCCTTTGTCACGAAGTAGGAAATCGACTAACTTTTCGTATCCTATGCTGGCAGCATGCCACAACAGTGTACGCCCGGCGAGGCGTTCTTTGACTACCACCTGGGGTAGAATACACCAAATCGCATCATCTGTTGAGGCGACTCCTGATGCAACAATTGCATCAACCGCCTTTGATACCAATATGCTTTTCAAAAACGGGTTCGTCGAATCAAGCTCCACCTGACCAATACCCACAGTTGCATTCAAGATACTTTTGACGAATACGCCGAGCATTTCTTGAGCACACAGTGAGAGGGTATTGGAAGTAGCCGGTATGGCCCACGTCTGGCGCGGAGTCAGACTTTCTGTAGAACCAGAGGTTGATGCGTGCCCTCCTCCAGTGTACCACCCAAAAAGTTGACAATACCGGGTGCCATCGAATCCTGGAAGTGGCGCCTTATCGGTTTCAAGTGGTATAAATGTTCCCTGATCGTTCTGGTGCCATATGGTTGATGGGTTGCATTGGTCGTTCGCTGCCTTAACCGTCTCCTTGAGGGTATATGGACGACTGCCTCTGTTCCACATGTTGAAGCCTAGAACTTCGAGGTCATCGTCGAATGAAATTATTCTTCTCTTAGGAGTCGTGCCTCGGTCCAGTGCTCCAGGTCTTCGATAGTCTGCGGTGACTGGCTCATGATTTGAGATGAGAGACCAGAGCCAAAGTCCGAGGATCCCTTCCAGATTGTGCCTGTTTTCCAATCTCCAGTGAATCCCATCATCGCCGAAATCATTTAACTCTCGATGAAAATGAATTGAAAGCTCTTCTATGTTTCTCTCCCCATTGCTGAAAGACAAGCCGCATTTGACAGCCCAGGACAGGACATCTGCACGAAGCCATGACTTCTTCATTGTTGCTGTTGAAAAGAAGACGTCTGCAACAGACTCTATAGCCAGAGCAAGCTTCTCTGCCATGTCTCGCACAGACACCATGTCGTTAGCAAAATTCCGCGAAAGGGTCCGACTATCGAGAGCGTGTTCGGTTAATCGAGCGAGAGCTCGCCGATAAGCAAGTATCCTTTTCACAGATAGCCCCTGATTGGAAGCCGTACTTGCATAACCCCTTCTTGATCTTTTCATTCTTCTCTCCGAGTTCTGCCATGCCATGAAATGACCACGAAAGACGTTCAAAGTCTGCAATCTTCGTTGAGTCAGTTTTGCGACTTGCCTGTGGGCGGTTTTTGAGCTGTGTGCTCCCCATCCGAATTGCCAGCCAATCCAGCTCGTGCCCCTTGATATGATACTTTAAATCCCCGAGGTGCGTAAACATATTTTCTTTGGTATCAAGTCTCTGTGTGCGTAGAGCAGCCCTTGCGACGGTCATTATCAACGTCGCGCCGAGCTGAGCCATTGAGATCGCCGAGTGAGTGCCGCGAAACCCAACGAACTGCAGCACAAAGCCCACAACTGTAATGCTCACAGCGAGCCATACGTACCAGCTGGCCGTTGTGTTATCTTTCTTCCATGACGATACATATTCGCTGAGAGATCCGCCGTGTCCTTCGACGACGTAACAGAAGGATTCAAATGTCTGGTCACCTAGGACCTGTGGGGGCTGCAACCAGTATATCGTAGACCTTCTTGAACTTTCTGAGTCTCTTCTGCGGGCGTAAATTCGCTCCTCGGTGCTCTCTCCTACGAGAAAGGCGCAGAGAAACATGCCTCCGCAAACCATTGCTGTCCCGATTATTGACATTGGACAAGCATAAGAAGGAGGCTGCGCTCCCTCCTTTTCCAATCTCAACAGATAGGTCGCTATCCCAGCAAATATGAGCACGCCAGCCTGAAGGACGAATCCAAGTATCGCCGCCATCACAAACCACATGTAATCCAGCCGCTTGATCCCGACATTATGAGAGAGATTCGGGGCGTACTCCTCCGGGGGGAATTTATCACGACATTCTGGGAAGGGTTCCCATTCATCCTTACCGTGGTCTGTTTCCGCGTACTTTCGGAAGGTGGAAATGCCCGCCATTCCCACAGGGTCGGTAAACTCGGAGTCCGGGGCGTTTGGATCGTGAACGAACTCCAGAATCTTAGGCCGACCAAATATGCGCGTGATCCCTCCCTTGTTGTAGAGTTCGCACACGTCGCGGCTTGTCGAAGATAGCAGCTCTGCCTCGACGTCTCCCGTACCCTCCTTCGCCCTCCCGATGAAAGCTCGCAGGGACGAACTACCGCAGACGCGAATAGCGGAAACCAATGCCGTTAAAATCCCGATTGGGGCCATGGAAAAAATGAAGTAGTCCAACCATGTTATGCTTTCGCTGAGGTATTGCTTGGTGGCCTGCTCGCCAAAAAGGGATATGATGGGTGCAAGATCTGTCGCTAGGTTGTTCGTGAAGTCGTCCCAGCCATCGGCAGCTGCGTGGCCTGCGAGCCCGAGGGCGATAAGGCTGTATGTGAGATGTAACATCTGGCTGCTGTGAGTGTGAAATTCGGAGTAGGTGGGTGCGACCTGGGGTTGCTGGCTCCCATATCTTTGGGGCTTTTTGACCTTATATTTCTAAATTACCCTTCTCATTCCAAACTCCTCCCAGTTCTCAGCTCATGCAGCATCGCTTATTCTTGTCTCACTGAGTCAGTCGTATAGCGTCTTGCATCTAGATGAATTTTTGTGGCGTATTTGATTGGTGTCTCGAAGGTTACCAAGCCTGGTGGGTTCAATGGCTTGCATATGCCGTCTAAGTACATGCTCTATCTACGTGGTCTCGTCTCATTCGTGCCGCAGCACCATACTCATGCGAGAAGCGATTTCATGTCGTGCTGCTAAGCTGGAACTTGGATCACGGAAGAGTGTGAATGCGTTCCAGCTGACTGCTCACACGCGTGAATCGCCGGAACTTCATTGTGTGGTTACTCTTGGGGATCTAAAAGGTCTCCTCAGCCAATCAGGATTGGGTGAACTGTGAACAGGCTCGGCAAGCACACCATTGAAGCGGCAGCTGCCATCTGGTGATGCGGCGACTCCCGAACAGGTCGCATATCAACACGCTCGAGTGAGTTGCGACGTCGCCTAGAGCAAGAAACGCTCAGCTTGATGCCATCTCTCGAATAGGCTCAAATAAGCACCGCTCCCGTCGGGGGCCCCCTGCAGCGACAGGGCTGAAAGGAGGTGTCAAGTCAGGTACCAAGAGCAGCAGATCTGATAAGGCTGTCGGGATCACCGAATGAGAGAGTGAGAGAAAGGCTTCATGAAACGCCGCGCCATTCAGCTGCAGAGCATGAATGAAGTGGGAGCCTACGCGTCGCGTCTCATGAGCGTGGCAGGGATGCGGGGGTCCTCTGTGCTCATGTGTGTTGACAGCTTCACTCTCATCTCATGTAAACAACCCTCGGTGTGAAACGGTTTGACAAGCTGTCACTCGTGGTCTTGATAGGAAATGCTATGGACGAGGTTTCAATATGAAGGACAGAAAATCATATTTAGATCACCGCGAATCCTTCTCTCAGGATTAAACGATGCGTGGGAAACGGGCGATCGTCAGTGTTAAACTCAATCCTGCCGGTTTGCCGCGTCGCTTATCGAGCAGTAGCAGTATTACCTGAGCAAATGAGCACGAAAAAGGGGGCAGGAGTGACTGAATTTCTCAAAAGGATCGCGGCAGGAAAGTGGGGTACGTATCATCTCATGTCATCCCTGGCCTCCCTCAGTCCTGAGTCCTTCACCTTAAATTTTTCAACCACACACACCAGTGACACCACCCACCACCAACACGCGCCAAGGCTGAATGGAAGATGCCGGCGCCGCTTTTTAGTGGATTACAAATCCGCACGTTGGTTTGCACTTTTGATGCGCCCCTGCTGCTGCTCATCAATCTCGACTAGACTGCACTGCCGCTGAACCTAACTGAGGACTGCAGAGTTGCGACTGAACCCCTTCCAGCCGTCAAGCCGCGCCTCCGCTGCCGCCACCGCCGCCGCATGGTCCGACAACGACGTTGACGACGACGACCAACCATAAGCACTTGATTTGGGACCTTGCAGTGCTTCGAGGGACGCTGGTTCTCATTGCGACGCCTCGTCTCACTCACTCTCATCTCTCTCATTGATGACATATCCACACCAACACCTCATCTAACTACCTCACCAGAAAAACGTCGACGACGACGACGAACCGCTGCCCGTCATGTTCTCCCGCAACAAGGACCCCTCCCACATGTCGTCGCTCACCGGCCTCCGGTCGCGCTTCAAGAACAGCATGTCCTCCTCCGCCAAGATCCGCTCCTCCGAGGGCTGCTGGACCTGCCGCCTGCGCCGCAAGAAGTGCGACGAGGCCCGCCCCGTGTGCGAGGGCTGCGCGCAGCTGGAAATCACCTGCCACTACTCGGAGACGAAGCCCGACTGGATGGACGGCGGCGAGCGCCAGAAGGAGATGGCCGACCACCTCAAGAAGCAGGTCAAGGTCCAGGCCAACAACCGCCGCGAGCGCAAGTATCTCCAGTCCCTCGACGTCGATGCCCCCGTCGACGCGGCGGGGGGTCACCAGCACCACCAGCAGCACCGTCATGACGACTCGGACCCCGACCTCATGCCCCCTGTCCCGGCCCTCAGCGCCGACGGGGGCTCATCAAAAGAGACAAACTCAACCTCGCCGTCCACGGTCCACGACACCCCGGGCGACGCCTCCAGCCCGTATCACATGGAAACCGTAAAATCCTCAATCTCCGAGATCGCTCCCGGCGCATCTCCGAACCACGCCCGGCAACACACCCCGGACTGGAACACATCCACCACCCACTCCAGCCCACCCGCCGCCGCCGCCGCCCCACCACCACCACCACCATCACACTCACAAACGTCTCCGGCACCGGTCCTCGCCCCGGATCTCCACCCCACAACCCCCTTCCCCGACGACGCAAACCTCGGCTTCATCATGATCTACCTCGACTACGTCTTCCCCTTCCTCTTCCCCTTCTACAAGCCCGCCCTGCTCGAGGGCGGCCGCGGCTGGCTCCTCAACGTCCTCAACCACAACAAGGCCCTCTACCACACCGCCCTCTCCCTCTCCTCCCACTTCTTCGGCGTCGTCCTCAACGGCGCCCAGGTCGAGCACACCCCCTGCCGCATCCGCTCCGTCGCCTCCCTCCAGCACCAGCTCGACCTCGCCCTCAAGGAGCTCCGCGCCGACATGGCCCTCATCAACGAGGCCGGCAACCCCTCCACCCAGCTCCAGCAGTCCTGCCGCGTCCTCGAGTCCATCGTCCAGCTCCTCGTCTTCGACGTCACCCTCGCCTCAAACGATCACTGGCAGATGCACCTCGACGCCGCCGCCGTCGTCTTCACCCAGATCCTCCCCACCACAGACGCCTGGGACGCCCCCATGCAGCAGATGGCCATCCCCCTCCTCCAGGGCGTCAACTTCCCCCCGGGATCCCACAAGCCCTGGTCCTCCGACCAGGCCGCCCTCCGCTTCTTCACCGCCTCCCTCCTCTCCTTCGACATCATCTCCGCCACCGGCCTCGAGCAGGCGCCCCGCCTCCGCCTCGGGGAGTACTTCGGCTGCCAGTCCTGGGTCCTCCAGCTCATCGGCGAGATCGCCGCCCTCGACGCCTGGAAAAAAGAAACCCGCCGCGCCGGCTCCCTCTCCATGACCCACCTCGTCTCCCGCGCCGGCTGCCTCGAGCTCGCCCTCCGCGAAGGCATCGCCTGCATGGACAACCACTGCCCCCAGCTCCTCGGCTCCTCCGAGCTCGCCTGCGCCACCGGCTCCTGCTCCCTCTCCGACGCAAACCCCTCGCCGCCGCCGCACCCCACCCACGCAGACACACCCCGCCTCCCGCCCGACCCGCTCACCCTCTACCAGAGCGAACAGGTCCGCGACACCCGCTCCGCCGCCCTCATCCACACAAAGATCTGGGCCTACGCCGCGCTGACCTACCTCCCCACCGTCGTCTCCGGCTGGCCGCCCTCCTGCCCCGGGACCGCCCCCAGCGTCACCGCCACCATCGACCTGCTCGACTCGCTGCACTCCCCCGTGTGTCTGCGCACCGTCGTCTGGCCCTTTTGCGTCATCGGCTGCCTCGCGACCCCCGCGCAGGAGCACATGTTCCGCGAGATGGTCGGCAAGATGGGCGCCCTGGAAGTGTTCGGGTCCATCCGCGCCGCGCTGGGCGTGATGGAGAACGTGTGGGCGGGGCGGGATAACATCGACGAGACGTGGGATCTGGCGGCGTGTTTCAAGGTCCTCGGACACCCTGTGCTGTTGACTTGAGAGGTTGCTGTCTGTCTAACCTGGCGTTGATGTTTTGATGTGATTTTTTTGGACAAAAGATGTTACGAGGATACCAAATGTATATGTCTTTTCACTTCTCAATAGGCGTTTTGGAACTTCAGCATTGGTGCCGTGACGGCAGCCGTTTGCTCTGGCTTTTTTATCATTAGTTTCCAACCGCATCACTTTGCATAAAGAAAACAAGCCTCTTTTCCCGGGTTTATTTTTCATTTTTATTAAATGGCGGGCATCAATCCCGCTTCTGTCCCTGAACGCCCAAACAAAAGTGCCAAACCAAAATCTATCTACGCAGTAGACATTACCCCATTTCCCAAGAGTTTCCCATCCTCATTTTTTCCCAAGTCCCTAAGCAATCTGAATGATTCCAAATCCCAATTTTGTGTTTATCCAATCAAGCCTTCCTGGAAGCAGCCCTCATAAGACTCTTCTTCCTCTCCTGCTCCAAAAGCCCTAGATCCCACCACCCATCAATGAAATGCATAATCGTCCGCCTCTTCGACTTGACCCGCTCCAGAGGCGACTTTGGAGAGGTAGGAGACAACAGACCCCCCTTATCTTTCGGAGACACCGGAGACAACAACAAACCCAAGACCCCCCTGTCCTTCGGGGGAGTAGCAACAATAGGCGAGACGGTCTCAGGTAGCACAGGCAACGGCTGCACCGCCACCCGTCCCTCAACAATCTTCACCTTCCTAACCGGCGCCGTGGGAGGCGGCGGGAACGACGGCCTCTGGGCAAACGACCCCAGCGGCTTGACGAACTCCCTCTGGTGATCCGAGTCGGAATCAGAAGAGGAGGAGGAGTAGTCGTCATACACGCCACGAGTCTTCTTCCCCAGCGCCGCGGTCCCCAATGCCGTCGCGGCCATCCTGTCTCTCCTGCCCACCTCCCTCAGCGGGGGCGGGGGGAAGTAGACGGGTGCAGCGGCGGCGGCATCGTAGCAGCCGCGCCCCTCACGGCCGCACCTTCAGTTCTCACTGTCCTTCGGGACAGAGACGACCTTGAGGCGGCGCCAGAGGCAGGCGGCGGTGATGGCGGAGAAGGCGAAGAGCACGCACAGCGCGATGGAGAGGCCCCAGACGGCTTTCACGGCGTAGCAGGTGCGCTGGTCGGCGCCGACCCAGATGAAGTAGTTGAGGGTGGACGACGCGGAGTTGGCGATGACGGAGGTCATGAAGGTGGCGGTGCGGCCGGAGGAGGGGAGGGCGGCGCAGTTGAGGTAGGAGAGGGGCTTGCCGAGGGTGCAGGCGACGACGATGACGGCGACGAGCAGCGTGGAGTCGAGGGCCGTGGCGAGGAGGAGGGGGAGGAGGGAGTCGTAGTAGAGGATGTAGGAGATTACGATGTAGAGGGTTGCGATGCAGGACTATTTGGTGGTGGTGGTGTTAGTGGGTGGAACATGGGGGAATGGGGAGAGTAGACGTCGACTTACAACTACCAGAGTCCCGATCAAGACGCTGGGGCTCGAGGCATCAGCGGCGTTGATCTCGGAGATGAAGTTGCTCGTCATGCCGATGATGGCGACCAAGCTGGCGAACTGCATCGCGCGCATGGCGGTGAAGGTGTGCCCGAGGGCGCCGAGCTGCGGGGCCGAAGGCATCTTGCGGAGGGAGACGGGGGTGACGAGGGAGAGCTTCGGGCGTTGGTGGAGTGCCGTGCGGGTCGGGAAGCGGCGCGGCGGGAAGGGGATGCAGGCGGCGGCGGAGGTTGAGGAGGGAATTTTGAAGGTGTTTGGTGAAAGTCGCGTTGTGTTGCGACTTATGTTAATGTGTTACAAAAAGTGAAAAGACGTGTTTGAAATGACTGAGAGATGTTTTTCGTGAGGTGCGTTTTGGCGTCTTCACGAAAGAGTCGTTGGCTGCTGTTGTCGAGTCTTTGCTTCGTTTCGATTCGTTCTTCGTGAATGAAAGGTAAAAGTGTCGAAGGAAAATCCGAATTGAAACCCAGAGACCCAGAGATAGGAAATTGACCTAGGAAAGAGAGTCAAGGAAAAAAGAGAGAGAGAAAAGGAAAAAGAAAGAAGACCTTGTTCTGTGATGATTGTTTGATGCTGATGATGAGAGGAGAGAAAAGACTGGTTGACTCCGGATGGCATCAGTCTGCTTTATACATCTTGGACATCGACACCCGATCACTCAAGACCACAGGCCCAGACCAGACTCTCCAGCCCTGCTTGTCGACGTGGTGCGTTGGTGCATGCATTGTTGTTCGTTCTCCCCCAACAGGGCCGGCGTTGCTAATTCCAGCAGACGCGTTCTAGCCTCTCTTGACTCCAAGAGATGGATACCAGACCCGTGCCGTACGGTACCTGCATACGCAGAACAGACGGGGGGGCCTTGGACCGGACCACAGACGACCCTGCGGTGCCCTGCGGAGGAGGAAGTGCACTTCGGCTAGGTATGATGAGCCGCCGGGGTGGACCAATGAGATGTCCGGACCGGGGGTGCGGTGCGGCGCTTAGCGGTGGAGAGAAGATACCGTGGGTTGGACAAGCGACGCGGTTACGGCGGCCACCTACATTGCCCTACCTTGAAATTCAATCCATGACGCCAAATCTATGGATGTCTTGGTATCCGGGCAAAAATAAGGAAAGATAACGGGTCGCCCAGGTGAAGAGGCAATAGGCGCGTTCAATGGCACGTCGAACCCGCGAAGAGCCACACCACCACCGCGTCTGTTTCGACCACTGCAGCTGGGCAGCCGGGGTTGATTGGGTCTGCTTGCATCCGGAGCCTATGGCCTCGACCTAGCTTTGACTTTCGGTGGAGTCATGATCTTCGGGCCTGCCTCTCTGCCCGGCTCTGCAAAGATAAAGGGCCGTCATCGAGGCCGCTGTGGGACCACGAGCTGGAGGCTGAGGCGCCTGTTCATACAGCCCGTCGTAGATGCAACATGTCAACACCTGAAACGGCCTGGCGGCTGGCGGCCCGGCCGCATGTCTTAGCTGGAGAATGGTTCATTTAGAAGGCCTCGTTCCTGGGCCGTTGGGACTGATGTATGCAGCCAAGATTAGATGGGGCTGGCGTCCTTCGTAGAGCCTCATGCCCGGAGAGCCAGCCATTGACCCTGAGGAGGGGACCTGTTGCTTTGATCGGCCTGGTCTACGCTGGGACCTTGCTTCCGAGGGTTCATCGACGGACGTGTTGGTGGTCTGGACTTGGTTCGATCGTCTCCCCACCTGCATCGGAGTGTGGGCGCATGAGGCTGCTTGTCGGCCGCAGAGGCTGTGAGGTCCTGTAATTGCAATGCCCGAGTCAACAAACGCATGAGTCCTAGACGCGTTAGACGTGGGCTGCTTTCCTGCCCGGTGATGTCACAATATGAGAAATCAGGAGGCAAATGAGTCCGGTGGTGATTCGCTTTGAAATTCAGTTAGATGTTCATATGTTGCAGTCTTTTGCGCGCCAGTACGCCCTGTCTAGCAGCCTACCAGCATGTTGCCTTCTTCACCTCACCTGGCGGCCTCTTTTCTTCTACATCAGGCCAGGTGCCGCGAAAAGACTTTTCTCCCCGTCTCCCGTATTATGTTTGCTTAACCGAGCAAGTCGTCCAGGCCGTGGTTGCCGCCAGAGGACGACCCGGCAGCAGGCTTGGGGGTAGAGGAAGCTGCCGCGGGGGCTCCCCAGATACCAGCACTGCTCTTCTCTTTGGCGAGTTGCCCCATGGCAGGGCCGGCGGAGGGAGTGCTCGTCTTCTTCACACCAACACTGGCTTGAGACCAGAGGGCACCGAAAGCATCACCACCAGCAGCTGCGGGCTTGGCAGCAGGAGTCGAGGCAGGCTTCGACGCAGCCATGGGGGAAGCGGCGCCAAACGAGCCTCCTGTGTTTTGGGCAGCAGCCCCGGACTGGACAGAGCCAAAGTAGTTGGGCCCTGAGGGTTGGTAGCCAGAGGGCTTGGGAGCCTGAGCTGCAGGCGACGCTACAACGGGAGTGCTGAAGGCAGAGTAGTTGGCGCCGCTCGGGGCTGGAGACATGGACGACATGCTGACCATGTTGCCAATGTTGGCCTGCTGCGGTGCAGATACAGGCTGGGGAGGGGCAAACGTAGTGGCAGAGGTAGCGGTCATGACCGGAGGAGACAGAGGTGTAGCGGAGGGGGCAGCGGCAGCAGGGGCGGCGGACTGGAAATCGTCGAACTCGTCGTCGTCGTTAGCGGCGGCCGGAGCTGCAGACAAAGAACCCAAGCCGGAACCATTGGAAGCTGCCGGCGCAACGGGGGCCGGCATGGAGGCTGGCGCAGGGTCGTCAAAGGAGAAGAGGTCAACTTCCGGCTCCTTCTTCTTGGGGGGCTCGGCCTTTGGGGCGGCCGCACGCTCGGGTCTCTTGGACCGAGACGCCGAGGAGCTGGCGGCTGGCCTGTCGGCAGGCTCGTCAAACTCATCGTACTCCTCAAACTTGTCGCCGTGGTTCTGTGTCCTTCCGTAGTCGTTGCTCTCCTGTCCACCAAAGCCGCCGCCGTCGCCGTAGACACCTCCAGAGTATCCGCCGTAGCCACCCGACTCGCTGCCGAAACCGCCGTATCGACTGCCGCTGCCGCTCGAGAAACCTCCGCCCATACCCATGCCACCCTCAACACCAGTGTACTTGTTCTTGGTCGCGCGCGCCTTCTTGCGCTCCGATCGGATTCGTTCGACGTCGCCCAGGAGCTCGGCCAACTCTTTGGCGCGGTTTCGCACATTGATTCCCTGGTCCTTGCCGTTCTGGTCGATGAAGTGGAACTGGCGCAGCATCTTGAGCAATGTGATGTGGCCACGGGCGTCGTCAATGACACGCTCGGAGCCATGCTTGATAAGGAATTCGAGAAGCTGGAGGGCCTTGTAGATTTGTCGCCACTCCTCGGCGGACTTTTCTGTGAATCGGCGGTAGATCATGGGCATGATCTCGTTGAGGGTAGCGCTTGAGGACGTTAGCGGCGCGTATTGGGGTGGTTTGACCTGTGGTGATGTACTAATTGAAGGTGCCGTTCGCGATCTCCTGCATGATGCTGGAGGATGCGCCCCAAGGTTCGTTGTTGGTGGCTTCGCGAACCTGTCAATGTCAGATGGTGTTCGCCATTGTCTGGTTGGTGCCACAAACCTTGGCCTCCATTTCTGTGTAGTTCATTACAGCTGGTGGACGGTCAGCACCTAAGCTCTGGGGGCATCGCGATCGGGATAGCTGTCTTTACCATTTTGGACCTTACGGACGCCGGCCTTGACGTCGTACAGGGTCAGGTTGGAGACCTGGTCTTTGAGATTGTTCCAATCCATGGGGGCGGAAGTAGCAGCGGCGGATAAGGGGATTCACGATGGCAACAGAGGCAAGGCAGACGACGCTGTCGAAATGCAAGATGTTTCCCCTGGTGTTCTTTGTGACGACGTTTCAAAGCGAGATGCGCGGCTGCAAGCAGTCCTGGCCACCCTGGAACTTTCAGGCTCAGGCTCAGGTTGGCCTCGGACGGCGCGGCGGCAGGGGGGTACGTACCTCGATTAATTGGCAGTGGTCCTTCCAATGAGATTGAATCAGCCTGAGGAGGGAAAAGGAAAGGGGCGATGGAGACGGGAATCACGTGTGGTGAGGTAAGCATGCATCCGCGGGAAAGAGCAGTGAGCAGTGAGCACTCTGAGGAAGCAGCTCTCCCCAGTCAAGCCGATCGGACGGGGATGTTGCATCGGGTTTGGCTGAGGTGCAGCTGGATCCGGAACAGCCAGTGTTTCTCGACGCGTGATTCTCAGGACATATTGCGTATTTTTGATCAATTAAGTTTCAGCTCCTCCTAATTTGATGATAAGGAACAAGACGAGACGCCGGTGCAGAATCAGAGTTCTTGCCTCAAAGGCTGCGGCAGGTTGCAGGGCGGGCACGAACTGACAGCTGGAGGAAGAGCTGCTGCTGCTGCTTCTTGCCGCGTCTCTACCTTAGCCCAGCAGGAGCTGTCGTGGCTTCCTTCCTTCCCGCTGCCAGCAGAGCTCCGAGTGCCCACAGCGAGCTGCCATGGCGGCTGCCACCTGAGAGGCGGAGACCGTGCCCAATGGCTGCATATGCCACCTGCCAACCGCCGGCCGCCATCTGCCAAGCTGAGACTCGTCCCTCTCCTTGGTCGTTCCTCAGGCTGCCCGCGCTGGCGTGCCGTGCCGTCGGTCCCTGACCTCACCAAAACTTTTTCCCCCGGCAGCACCACGTAGAAAGACAGATTCTTCTCCATCAGCAGCATCAGGTCTTCGTCTGTGGTTCCTGTGTATCACCAATCTTCATCTCTTCAATTCTGTACCTGTACCATTTACCAAACGTGTAGTCCTGCTCATTGAGGTATGTGAAATGGCTCTTTTCGTCCGTCGTCTGTCAGCGTTTTCTTCTCAAAGCTCCCACTTCCACATGCAAGCTTCCAAGCACACAGAAATCAGAGCACCACGGAGCTGGCCAGACGGCTAGGGCGGTTTATGCAAGTCGACTGAACTTTCAGATTCACATCTGTGGCTTTTCCTCCAGCTCCCCTAGCTGCTTCGTCTTGCACGTCTGGCCCCCGGCCTGAGCTTCCCAAGCTGGCGGGCATCTTGGATAGCTCCAAGCATGGCTGGCTGGCTACCTCAGGTACACCGGCGGTGACGGCAGTAGCAGTAGCAGCAGTGGCAGGAGACGGGACACAAAGGGAGACAGACATGGCCTCCGGGCAACATGACACAGACGCCGAGACGGGCGAATGGTGCAATCGCCTCCTCGTTGCCATTGTCGATGCCGATACACTCTCTTCCCGGTTCGGCTTGTCTGTCCTATCGCGTCGTCCTGTCTCGTCATGGTCTGTCCACCGCTGTTGCTGCTGTGCCATCCACCCCGTCTGCAGACCTAGAGGTACAATGCGAATGGCAATGCGCAGTCCGCAGTCCGCAGCCCGCAGCTCACCGCGTCCAACCCCATCCCCGCTTCTCAGTCCCAGACCCAAGATTCCACGAGGTTCCGAAAGTTGAAGGGTGTCCAGGGCAACGTGGGCCAGTGGGGGACGGTGACTTGGCCAACGAGTCCCAGCACCTGGTCCCTCGACCGCGACTGGACGTGGAGTTCCCAGCTTGCTGTCTCTGTCTTTCCCCTCCCCTTCCTTCTGTCGCTCCAATAAGCATCGCCTTTGGGGTTTTGACGTGCATCCGCCTGCTTTTACCTGTACCGCGCCGGGGTACCAATGGCTCTGCTGGCCGGGGTGAGCTCTGCCCGAGACGAGGTATTTGCCTCTGTGTCTTTGTTGAGCTCGGCCTTCCAGCGAGAGTTCATCCAGGTACCGGCCCGGATGCCAAGCTGCTGGCAGGGCGTTGCAGGTACATCCGCTCATGGCCGATGAGACGAGTATCTCGTTTGGGCGCCTTGCGGTCTGGCTGGAGACTTAGAGCCAGGTGGGCTTTTGCCGGGCAATTGATCACGGCCCCCCTCGTCTGGCTGTCTGGCCGACGGTTGCTGGAATGGTTGAGCTCTGGCACTTTCCTTGTCGGCAGCTTCTCTCTGTTTTCCTCGCCGAACTAGGCCAATTGGGGCAGTGAGGGGTGGTGATCTGATGAAGTCATTCCCCTCACTGCTCGGCCAGCTCTTGGCCACCGGCCGCCCAGCAGACCAGAGCCCAGACTCGAAGCTGAGGCAAAAGAGAAGCGAGGAAGAAGAAAAACAATCCGAGCAGCAGCCGCCAGTGCAAGCGCAGCAGACGGTAAACAGACGGAGGTGCCGCCTCACTCCCGTCACCACCCAATTAATTGCCTCTCGTTCCTTTCCTTTTCTTTCCGTCCGTTCCCTCCCTCACCCCCGCCACCGCCGCCACGTCCCTTCCTGCCTTCCCCCCCGTCGCAACCACGACGTCAGTCACCCAGAGTGGAGGTACCTACCGCCGAAGATTGGCAGGTACTCCCTGCCTTGTACCTTCTCCCAGTGATCTCAGCAACAGCTGACTTCACGTGACTAAATACGCCCCTCTTTGCCCCCCTTCTGCGCTCTTTCATTGGTCGTTTCGGCACCCGCAGTGGGGAGCTCCTGCGCTAACAATAAACCCCTCCACCAGCTGTTGAAAAAATGAGACCAACCCTTTTGCGACCCCTCCTACCCCGCCATAACCTCGCCTGCTTCTCCGTTTCACCCTCGCCCTTTTCTCGACCTTCCACCCTCATCAAACCTCTCCGTGCAACTCCTCTGTCTGCATCTACCACCAAGCCATCCGTCAGATTCTTCTCAGCATCCAACATCATGTCTGGTCCCCAGGTGTAAGTTCTTCGCCTTCAACGATGCCTTTGTGATGCTCTACACAGGCATCGCAAGCTGTCAATGACGCCATACTAATAATGTTGCTTCAGTTACTTCGACATCGAGTGGGAGGGTCCCATCCTCGACGGCTCCAACAAGCCTACTAAGGACGTCCAGGGTAAGAGCTCCCTCCTTCCATCAGATCCCATCATGAACCATCATCGTTCCTTCTTTGGAAGCCACGGGCATCTCAATGCTTCACGGCAAAGCACTGTCCGCGCTGTCAAATCACCCCACCTGAGCCCAAACTTTGCTTTCTCCAACCCCTCGGCAACGACCCCCCGCTGCTGTTAATCGAGCTCTGCTGACCAACTATCCCATCAACAGTCCAGAACGGCCGCGTCACCTTCAACCTCTTCTACGACGTTGTCCCCAAGACCGCCGAGAACTTCCGTGCTCTCTGCACTGGTGAGAAGGGCTTCGGCTACCAGGGCTCTTCCTTCCACCGCATCATCCCCGAGTTCATGCTCCAGGGTGGTGACTTCACCCGTGGCAACGTACGTCTCCTTCCTCATCTTCAAAAGCGGGACAAATAGCTCACACTTTCCAGGGCACCGGTGGCAAGTCCATCTACGGCGAGAAGTTCGCCGACGAGAACTTCCAGCTCAAGCACGACAAGCCCGGTCTGCTCTCCATGGCCAACGCCGGCCCCAACACGTAAGTTTCCTCTAGTCCACTCATCCTTCAAACCCAATCTAACGGTTTCCTAGCAACGGCTCCCAGTTCTTCGTCACCACCGTCGTCACCTCTTGGCTCAACGGCCGCCACGTCGTCTTCGGCGAGGTTGCCGACGACCAGTCCCTGAAGATCGTCAAGGCCCTCGAGGCCACCGGCTCTTCTTCCGGCACCGTCCGCTACGGCAAGCGCCCCACCATCGTCGCCTCTGGCCAGTTGTAAACTGCCCCTCGCTCGTGCTTTGTGCGTTTAGGTCCAACTCTGCAAGTTAGTAGTCTCGAGAGAAGCGGAAGCTAGCAGGGGAAGTTGGAGGATTTGGTGAAAACTTGGGAAAACGCGCCGTCGCGCGTCTTGGCGTAGTTCAGCATCACTGCTGATAGTAAGCAAGTCAAGACAAAAGTTGCTGTCACCTGTCTATCGTCGTGTCTACTGTGATGCGTAAGTGAATGTCATCGACTCATCCTGGGTCTTGCGCGTAAATCAGAGGTTGCGAACCACAAAAGCCAATTGCCATATCAAATACAGGATGGTATTCCACAGTCAGCCCGACTGTTAAAACTATTCCGCTTGGGATTCCGCTTGGGAGGATTAAAAATTCTACCTCTGAACCCGTACCGCCCGTGTGTCCTCTTTTTGTGCCAACGCCAATGCAATGCTGCCGTGATGCGAAATCAGTCCCAAAAAGCCCAAGGTAGCTAGCCCCCCCTCCAGCCCATAGAAGAGTCTTTGTCCTTTTTTTTTTTTTTTTCATCCTCCCACACACACTCTTGAGGAATCACTCCAACCCCAACCACCGCTGAAAATACACGCAATTGCTCGCGCTCACGGGCCCGCCCTCCTCGCAGAGCTCAAACACGGGACACCGCCCGCACGGCGCCTCCGTGTACCCGTTGACGTACGGCTCCGGCCCGCACTCGTCGGCGCCGCCCTCCTGCCGGCCGGCCCAGCCCGTCAGACTCTGCCGCGGCGCCCTGCAGACGCGGTACCCCAGCCTTCCGGCGACGCGGACGGGCTCGACGAGGTTATCGAAGACGAGCACGTCGATCAGCTTCTGCACGTCCTCCTCGCCGAGGATCGTGTCGGTGGTGATGCCCGTCTGCGAGATGAAGCGCGCGACCTCGCGCACGGTGGGATACTCTTTGAAGCCGGCCGGCAGCGGCAGGCACGCGGGCTCGCGCTTCGGCGTGGGCTGCTGCACGGCGGGGGAGGCGGAGACGGCGGTGCTCTTATCGTCGTCGCCGCCGGAGATTTCGCCCGCGGAGCGCTTTTTGCCCTTTTTCTCGAGGCCGCCCTTGAGGACGCCCTTTTTCGGGACGGCCGTACGGGTGGCGGAGGAGGAAGAGGAGGAGGAGGTGCCGGTGCTGTGGTAGGTGCTCTTGCGCTTGATGTGGTCGAATATGACGCGCTGCAGCTCCTCGATGAAGGCCTCGTCGAGGGCGGAGTCGGTGAACCAGGGCCCGCCGGTGGCGCGCTCCGAGGGGCGCATGGAGGCCTTGATGAACATGCGCTTGTTGGGGTGCTCGACGTTCTTGAAGGGGGCGATGAGGCCTTTGCCCTGGAGCTGTTTGAGGGCCGTCTTGAGGACGGAGTCGTGCATGTTGAGGCGGTGCTGGATCGTCTTGGACCAGATGCCGTCGCCGCCGGCCTCGTCGATGGCGCCGTAGACCATGCGCTGTTCGTCGGTCGAGCAGAGTTTGTACCTGGAGGCGAGGGTGTTAGCTTTTGGCGAGGCAAAGTAGAGTAGCATTGGGGGGGCTTACTTCTCTGCATCCTCCATGGAGCGCCATCGCCAGGCGAGGCCCGTCTGGGAGGAGACGGCGATGAGGAGGCGGTCATTTGTGAGGCTCTGGAGGACCTTGAGGAGGGTGACGGTGTCGCGGTTGGGGATGACTTCGAAGTCGAGGATGTCGTACTGGCTGAAGAGGTGGTTCTCGTCGCCGGCCTTCTGGAAGGCGTCGTACAGGCTCTCCTTCCAGACCTCGAGCTTGGAATCGGTGCTCGAGGTCGTGGCCGCGGGGGAGGGGGCCGCTGGGGTCGTAGCCATTGCGACGGCCGGGTTTTGTGTGTGTGTAATCGAGTGTCGACCGCTTGTTTGTTCGAGCGCGTCGGTTTGAAGGGGGTAGAAGAAGGTATGCTCGTGGGTATTCGAAGAGAGGGTTCCTGGCGAGAGGACGAAAGACGAACGGAGATTCGTGGTGGGGTGTGCTCTTTTTCCGCGTAGATTTTTTTTTTTTGCCTGGGGGGGTAGAAGTCGGCTGGCGTTGTATGCGCCAAAGAGGTTTGCGGTCGGAAAGGTTCGTTGGGTGGAATTGCTACATTTGCGAATTGACTAACAGACTAATAAAGCGAAAAATGAGCTTGAGGTCACGGATCGAAGAGCATTGGGCGGTTTGGAGGGGGGTGGTTGCAGCTGCAGCTTGGTGGCTGGCTTGCGGATTGGGGAGCGTGAGATTTGGGCGAGGTGACTTGGGTCGGCGACGATGCGGGATTGGATTTTGGAGGCGCATCAGAGGTCAGGTCCGTTCGGCGGCAACTCCCAGTGCTGCTGCGGCGGGCAGCTGCGGCAGACGACAGTAAAGAAAAAAGAAAAAAAACAATTGCCCCGCAGTGTCTGGAAAGGGTCTTCCACTCAATCGCAGGCCCGTCTTCAGCCTTGCATTGGTGCCGGATGAACTGCGGGAAGGGGGAAATGGACGCTGGGGGAGGCCTGTTTTGGGGGTGGAGATACGTACCGCTTCGGTGGAGTTGAAGGGGAGATCAACACTGGGAAGGACGACTTTCTTCTTGCAGTGCCTGTGATGATGGGGACTTTATTCCGGACGCTTCAATCTGAAATGGTCGATTTCCATGTTCTATTCGAATCCAGAGGGAGAAGACGACTATGGGAAGCCTCTTTTATCCGTGGTACCACGCCCCAGTGAGTCACGACCGAGGCCGCTCAAGGTTCGTGTAAGCCGAGTCATCCTGCGCCAAACAACGACGCCATAGCTGTGCTCTTGAATCCATGACGGCTCGTTTTACAGTTCTATAAACGCCTCTTTCTTTTCGCCTAGGTAGCTAAACATGTTTTTATCTGTTTGGGAAAGGGAAATAACCATACTCCATGCCCCATGCACTGCACTATTTAATCCTTTTTCTTTTCCTCCCACTTCTTTTCGTACTTTGGGACAGCGTACCGCCTGTGCACACACCTTGTTGACTGCCATATCATGACTCCAACGGAGACATTTACGAGAGCCAGGATGGACTGGGCTTCACAGAAAAACCTCTACACTGACATCAGCTAGTATATTAATGCTTAGACAAATATCAAAGCCCACTATTATTTACCCTGGCCGTGCAACAACCATATTATGGCTGTGGATTGGAATTTCCCATCTTGGGCGCCTTATTTACTTACATTACTTTTGGAAAAGCTAGTCGTGTGATTCACAAGCTTGGCTGGATGACTTCATAACAGCTCGCAACACCTGCAACTGTAGAAGATCTTCACAGTAACAGGCTAAATAATAATTCATAGGCTGTCCCATTTTTCTATGAGTTCTGGCTGAGCTGCAAAGTCGGGGACTATGGCATTTTGATATTGTACCCAGCCCGAAACGCAATAGTCCAGGGCAACTAGACCTCTCTTCGTCACACCTGAGCAAGTCCAGGCAACTACTTGTCAACTTCCCCATGCGGAAGTGCTGCTCCGACTTCCCTATAAAGATCTCGGGAGCCAAGCACGGTATCTCACGGCATTTATCTCGGGATCCAAAGGCCTTAGGACCACGGGACATAAAACGGGGCGTTATTCCTCAACTTTGGACAACTCCTTCACCCAACACATGAACACGCTCTCGAAAGCAAGCTTTCACAGACTCCCATCACTAAACCTCCAACCACCGCGACCATGCAGCTCCAATTCTCCAACATCCTCCTCGGCTTCATCCCAGCCCTGGCTCTCTTCCCCGGCGTTGAAGCCCAATCCGCCCGCTCAATGGGCTTCATCGGCTGCTCCATGGCCGAGAACGTCGCCCAGGGCTACGTCGCCGTCGGCGGCACCCGCATGTGGGGACCCTACGGCATCGGCGGCGCCGTCGTCCAGTCCTGGACCGACACCAACTCGGCCTCCTGGCAATCCTTCGACCGCCAGGCCGCGCAGAACGGCAAGCCCTCCGCCGTCTGGGTGCAGATTTGCATCTTCTCGCAGAACGGCGCCACCTACGACGAGGTCAAGAAGCTCATCGCCAACGCGCGCCAGCACGCCGCGCCCGGGGCTGAGATCTTCATCACGGGCCAGCCGCTGTACGATGCTGGGCAGACGTGTTTCCTCGCGGGGCAGGGAGGCCCGGAGTTGACTGATAATCTGGCCAAGAGGGCTAGCGAGGATGCGTCGCTGAATGTCAAGTACGGAGGGACGTTCCGTTTGCATAATGGGGAAGTTGCGGACGGGTGCCATGCGAATACCGCGGGACAGCAGTCTTTGGGACGCCAGGCTATTGGGTTCTGGGGTTGAAGTTGACAACTTGACGGATGACGTGCAGGGGGACTGACGAGGTTGTATGCGAGGACCTCGCACTTACATCATGCAGGTCCGAGGCACCACTCGATGTAACGATGGCTTAGGGTGAATGTTTGGGGAACCAGTCACACTCGCTACCACAAGCTATTTCGACATGTTTCGGGAAGGTCCACAGGAGTACTCATAGGAACCTAAGCTTTATCACATAAAATACTAAGCGATTGAACTTAGAATGTTTGAGCAAATGGTCTCGAAATTCACATGGCGTGCAAGCTTTTAATAGACTATCAAATATTATTTAATGTAGTGTCTACCCTATTGCCTATAAGACACAAGAAAAATCCGAACATTCAACAGTCTGAACCACAAAGGCGTCTATCTCTCGAGGCACCGCATTCCAGACGGGGTAAATCGTAAATCATATCAACTTTCCCTCACAGAGACCTGCTCTAGACGCCCGAAAAAAAAAAAGAAGTAGAAGAGTTAGTAGATTAAGATTACTGACCCGCTAAGTTTCATATGCTATCGATATTTGCTGGTCGCTCCGTTCATGAGGACGACGTCGGCATAATCCCGTCCGACGCCCGGACCCCCTGCCGCATCGGCAGACCACCGAAACCCGCACCGGCCCCACCCACACAGAAAATCTCTTCACAACGCGGCCTGTTCGCGCTTCTTAAATGACTCAACCTCGGCCAACAGCAACAACAAATGGCAGATCACCAGACCTGCCCGGCTAGCTCAATCGGTAGAGCGTGAGACTCTTAATCTCAAGGTTGTGGGTTCGACCCCCACGTCGGGCTCAATTCCCGTCCGCGATTGCGCGTTCTCTTATTGCTTTTTGGTTAATCTTGCCGTAACGTCGTTGGTGCACCCGTGCTACTCCTGACACTTGACCTCCGGTGTCGCACTGTTTCATATGCTTCGTAATAGAGATGTGAGCCTGGTCTGTGGAAGATATTAAGTTAATTAAGTCTTGCTTCTTCCTCAATCGACATCGCAACCGATATCAAGCGTAGTACGCGGCTCTGCTATGTTATTTCTGCTCCAGCTTTCGTACCGCTAGTCTTGCTTAGCGCAGGTGTTTGGCGCATTTCTCGTATGTAGGTTTCATCACAGTAATCGTTCTCAAAATTGGGTCATTATACCAACTGAAAAGTCTGTACTAAATGCGAATGTCTGCTGCTTCTTCGGCGAAGTATGTTCTCGCGACAAGCTTAGCGGATGACCATGTCCTTGTATTCGCTCACCGATTTCAGCAATGCCCTGGATGGACAGGAGCCCACCAGTTCGAAGACTTTCGAATGGCCTTCTACAGGTCGGACGACAAATGGGGTCGTGGCTCCTTCCATTCCAACCACTTGGTCCCCAGGTTTCGTCGATTTGGGTGCAAGTCCAAGTAGTCCTTTGTCCGTGATGAAAAACCTACGACCATGACAACTGCCAAATATTTCCTCGCCGACAGCACTTAAGCTGGGATATAGGAAATGGAATATGTCTCTAAGCTGCTTTTCCTCAACTCTTTTGTGTGTGAGTGGAGTCCCATTTAGAGACGTTGGAACGCCATGTGCTGAGGCGAGGTTCCCATCCCCTGATGATCGTTCAGAATTGAACTGCTGGATTTGATCCAATACCATATAGAAGCCACGTGTCCCCATGATCCTATCGTCAAAGTTTGGGATCAAAGCTTCCATGAATGGCGACAGGTGAACCCAATGGTTGCTCTCTTCCACATGAATTGGATCGCACAAACTCTTCCACTGCTCCAACGGGAAAGTGTTTCCATACACATCACACAGCTCGCCAAGCTTGACTATGGTCCCAATCAAACTTCCGAGAACATGGAGTTCAGTACCTTCCAAGCCATCGGAGCAGACATACGTTGAGAAACACCATCTGGGCAGCGATTCACAGTCTCTCGACTCGGCCACGTCAACAAATCTGTCGGGTGCATACGCATGTGATGAATGATGTAGAAGCATATTCTTTTTGCTCTAGTCTGTTGCCCAAAAAGGCAAACCCACGATCTTTGCGGCTGTGACGGCAGTTTAAAGGACGTCCAGACCAATGGCGTCGATCAGCACTCGAGAGAGCTGAGTGAACATCTCGGCTGTCGAGCGACTGTAGTCGACTCGAATAATCTCCACTGATGACTGCGTTTGACAGGAAGGAAGGCCATCTGGGTTGGCTTTCAGGCACTGCTGCGTTTCCCAGTCTAACAAAGGTAAGATAGCGAATAGCTTATCCCTAGCGTCCGTGGCGTCAAAGTCTCTAGTCCTTTCCAGGAGGCGTAAAAGCAGCACAGGGTATGATGGTTTCCATGAATATCTGCCGAAGGTTTCGGTGGATGTCAAGGACTGCACTGTGTACGGCAATGGCTCGGCATGTCTGAAACTGTAGCTGAACGTATGCTTCACCTGCCGGAACGCATCCCAACTGATGGTTTTCCCTCCGCAAATGACGATTGCTGCCTTTGCGACTCGGATTTCTTGCATGACCCATACTCGCGTGAACCAACGGCGCCCCAAAAAGGACTGGAACGCTGCTTGCTTGGGTCTAATTGGCCTTTCTATTCTATCCGAGGGAGCATGCAGGTCCTGCACCCAGTCCATGACGGCGTCGCTGTCGTCATTAAGAGCTGGTTCTCCAAGATAGACAATCACCCGCGATGCAGCATGATAAATGCGAGTCATCAAAGTCATTTGGTGATTACGTTCAGCTACGCTAGACTGGTCAATGCAAATAGCATCTACCCATAGTGTTCGGGTTGCCTCGGCCAAGCGTAGTCGCCGGAGAGCCATGGCACAGCTCGTAGTGACGTGAAGTTGTGTTTTTGGGCCCATATCGGTTGCTGTTGACTTGATTTGAATAGCGTCAGTCACGTTTGGGTCGCCCCAAGCGTAAGAGAGTACGGCATTTGATAGGTTGGTTATGTACCCTTGACGAGGTGAAAGGGGCTGGCCCCTAGGCTTGTTCAACGTAGAGGTGCCGTCGATTGACTATTCTAAGCTGAAGAAGGAGGAAAGGACTTTACAGGGATAGGCGCCTAGCGGCAGTGATACAGACCGGGGCTAGGCGGTGTGCTACAGCAGAATAGTGGAACCGGCGGAGCCGGATCTCGGTAGCTGCTCCGGCAAAGCCGGAGATCTCGGCCGGGCTCTAGCCCGTGACACGAGGGGCCATTAGTTGGGCCGCAGATATGAACGATGGGTTTGATTGGCATTCGAAGCAGCATTCAGCTTGGCCTTGCAACTGGTAGGCTCTCAGTGCTTACAGTAAATCTGCATTCTGACACAGTCGTAATTTTGCTTTCGTAATTGCTCTTATTTGTGGTCGAAGTTTTGGCACATTAGGCCTTAAATCTTTCCACCACTTGCGTTTTCGAGAGATTAAATATTTTAGCTGAGGAGAACAAGAATAGACCCCCGATAACTTTTGATGTTCATTTAGCGACAAATCTATAAGGCGGTCCAGAAACTGGAAGTGTTGGACAGGTTACTGACGAGCCTCGAGAAAACTCTCTCAACACCGCGATTTCCTCTGTGGAGTGCCCTGTGACACGTCCAGAGGCTGATTTTGTGTGTTTATTCCACCGCAAAAGTTATTGAGACATGAAAAGCCAGGGAATTTGTAGTATGACTCCACTGCCCACACAAAGTATCTGCTCATCACCTGAGTCTCAGTCTAATGAAGATCCAGGCGGCTTGGTGATCTCCTGCTCGATGGCAATGAACACCGGAAGTTTGAACGGAAAGGTCGGCCCAACTTCACTTCATCAGTTGGACAAAGCCGTCGTTATCTGAGTATCAAATGTGAATCAACAAAAAGTTATGACAGATGGCACACCGAGATTTTGTGCTGGGCAAAGTTCAATACGAGTAAAGGTCCCGTCGAGAACCGGGTTGGCAACCACTAATCAATCTCTCAGATGAGGCCATGACCTGTACTTCTCAACAACGAGAGAAGAATTGGGCTGTTTCACCACATAACAATCACAGCACACTTACCTATTTAAACCGGCAGAATGATGACATCAAGGACTTGATCGTCAATGCTCCAGTGAACTAATAGGAGGGTTGTAAACTTCCACGATATTCGTCCCTAGAAAGCATAAAAAGTGCCATACGGATTGTGTAGCTTGCGCGTCCTAATAATGGCTTCTGTCCGAAGGGTCTTGCTTCTTTGTTATTCGAGCAATGTCACGCGGGTCGCCTGGTTAGGAAAGCAATTAAGTCAACGTACCCACTTCCGAAACACCCCCCCATGCGAAACACCAAAAAATAATGCTAAGTCAAAGCACCCACTTTTCGACCACCCCTGCATTTCGACCACCCCAAAAATACCGCCCAGCCACCCCATTAACTACTATACCCAATTTTCAAACTATCACAACATTTTTAATCCTTCATCAATTGACATCATTTTTTTTCAGAATACCCCTTTTATTATATAATGAAACAATACACCGAAGATGAGGTCATTCAGGCCCTTAACGACATCACAAATAGCGTATCTACTCGCACTGCCTCTAGGCGATGGGGTGTACCACGATCAACGCTTATAAGCCGAATAAAAGGCCACCAACCAAGGCAAGAAGCATTTCAAGACCTTCAGAGGCTCTCTGCTAGCCAAGAAGCTAGCCTAGCTACTTGGGTGATTGCCCAGGCCGACCTTGGGCTACCACCAACGCATCAACAACTAAAGGACTTCGCCTATCGCATCCTCTAATCCATGGGGGACGCCCAACCTCTAGGCAAGAGGTGGGTAGACGGCTTTATGCGGAGAAACCCATCCATCAAGGTCCAGAGAAGTCGATCTATAGACTCAAGGCGTGTTAATGGTGCATCTACTGAGGTTATCAGGGACTGGTTTAAATATCTCGCGATGCCTCGCATCATAGCCATCAAACCAGCTAACCGATATAACATGGATAAGATCGGCATCCTTGAGGGCAAGGGGGATAATAGGCTAGTGCTAGGAAGGGCTGCCACGAAGTCGGTCAGGAAAAAGCAGCCTGGATCACGAGCCTGGGTATCTATCATCGAGTGTATCTCTGCTGTTGGTAAGGCACTGCATCCCCTGGTTATCTATAAGGGAAAAACAGTCCAGCAGCAGTGGTTTCCTCTTGATCTTAGCCTATTAGATAGATGGGAGTTTACAGCAACAGAAAATGGATAGACGACTGATGCTACTGCTATTGAATGGTTGCAGAGAGTCTTTATCCCCCAGACCAAGCCCTCTAGCCCTGACCAGGCTAGACTCCTCATCCTAGATGGCCATGGGAGCCATATAACAACAGATTTTATGTGGTTATGCTATACCAATAACATCTGTCTGTTATTCTTACCGCCACACACCTCACATGTCCTCCAGCCACTTGACCAGTCAGTCTTTAGTCCTGTTAAGGCAGTATATAGGAAAGAGCTTGGATATCTTAGTCAGTGGATCGACTCTACTACTATAGGTAAAAGGAACTTTATTTCCTGCTATCAAAAGGCTCGCCTAGCTAGGCTAACTACAGGAAATATCAAGAGTAGCTAGAAATACACTAGGTTATGGCCTGTTGCTATTACAAAGCCGCTTATGAATGGGCTACTGGTTCAGAAGGCAACATCATCAACAACAACACTATCAACACCATCAACACCACTCAACAAGGTTGCCAGAGATAGCCCTATGGCCCAGAATGCCTATGGTATAGAGGGCTGGGCGTCAGCCTCATCTGCTGTAAAGTGGTCTACGCTAAGGAAGGTGAAGGACCTAGGGGACCAGCTGCATATATTCAGCTAGCTGGAACAAAGCATCGCCACACAACGTCAGCTCTTTAGGAAGGTTAAAAAAGGCTTCCAAGAGCAGTCCTTTGCCCTGGCTACCGCCCAGCAAAAGATAGAGCTTCTAGAGGCTAAGGTTGCCAACACTGCCAGCAGGAAGAGGAAGGCTGTTGAGCTAGACCCAAATACGAAGTTTGCAACGATCAAAGAGGTGCGGCAAGCTCAGATTGAGGCTAGCGAGGCTGAAAGTGATTCAGATGAATCCAGCGCATCTGAATTACCTAGCGAGGCCGAAAGTTGCATTATCGTGGCTTCCAGAGGTAGCTGATAATTGATTCAATAAAGCGGTGGTGATTGTGATGGCATCAATTCATTGTGGTCGAAATGCAGGGGTGGTCGAAAAGTGGGTGCTTTGACTTATCGCAACAACACCACCAATTTCAATTAACTATCAACGAGGCATAGCTGCAACCACTATGCAGCTTTCTGCCTCACTAAGGTAATCAGAGGTGCTAGATTCATCTGTATTAATTTCAACCTCGCCAGCCTTAATCTGAGCTTGCTGTATATCGCTAATAGTGGTAAACTTAGTATTAGGGTTGATTTTGATAGCCTTTCTCTTCCTTGCTGTACTGTTGTTAACCTGGGCCTGAAGAAGCTGGATTTCATGCTAAGCAGTAGCTAGCTTTATAGACTGCTCTTGGAATCCTTTTTGACCTTTCTGAATAATTGGCGTTGCGTAGTAATACTTTGCTCTAGCTGACTAAATAGCTGTAGTTGACTATTTAGATCCTTTATCCTCTTAGGTGTAGATTACGCAATAGTAGATCCAGCAGATGCTAATCCACTTATATCCTGGGCATCTTAGATACTTTGAGCAGTCTTATTGAGTAGTGTTGATGGTGTTTCTGTTGTTGAGGCTTTGGGCAACAGCAGGGAGCTTATGAGAGGCTTAGCTATAGTAACAGGCTATAATCCAGTCCACTTCTAGCTACTTTTGATATTATCTACCGTTAGCCCAGCTAGGCGTGCTTTCTGATAGCAGGAAATAAAGTTCCTTTTGCCTATAATAGTGGAGTTATTCTATTAGGTGAGGTATCTAAGCTACTTTCTATAGGCTGACTTAATAGGGCTGAAGACTGACTGATCAAGTAGCTGGAGGATATGTGAAGTGTGTGGCGGCAGAAACAACAGATAGATATTATTAATATAACACTGCTACATGAATTCTGTTGTTATATAACTCCTATGCCTATCCAGAATAAGCAGTCTAGCCTCATTAGACTAGCTAAGGGTAGTCTAAGGGATAAAGACTTTCTTTAGCTACTTAATAGCAGTCTCATTAGTAGTCTAGCTATTCTCTGTTACTGTGAATTCCTATCCATCATATAGGGTAAGATCTAGAGGAAACCACTGTTGCTAGACCGTCTTACCCTTATATATAATAAAGGGATGGATAGTAATACCAACAGCAGAGATACACTCAATGATAGATACCCAAGCTCGTGATCTAGGTTACTTTTTTCTAACTGACTTTATGGCAGCCCTTCCCAGCACCAGCCCATTATCCCCCTTGCCCTCAAGGATACCAGTCTTATCCATATTATATCAGTTAGCTGGTTTGATAGCTGTGATGCGAGGCATCGCAAGATATTTGAACCAGTCCCTGATAATCTCAGTAGATGTCCTATTAACACGCCTAGAATCAATAGATCGACTTCTCTGGACCTTAATAGATGGGTTCCTTCTGATAAAGGCATTAACCTATCTCTTCCCCAGAGGTTAGGTATCTCCCATCGCAATGAGGATACGATAGGCAAAGTCCCTCAGTTGCTGATAGGTTGGGGTAAGCCTAAGATCAGCCTGGACTTGCACCCAGCTAGCTAGCTTAGCCTCCTGACTAGCAGAGAGCCTCTAGAAGTCTTCGAAAGCAGCTGCTCTTGGTTGGCGGCCCTGGAGGCGATGGTGAAGAGTAACGAGTAGGATGTCATATTCACGGGCTGCCGCCCTTTAACTCTTACTATTGCTAATAGCGTTAATCGCCTAGCTGATCTCAAACTCAGTATACTAAGGCATATCGTAAAAAAGAACTTCTGTGCGGAAAATGAGGTTATTTAGATAAGGGTTCAAAATGTTATTGTTAGTGAAAGTGGGAGGTTGGTGGTGGCGGTGAGGCATTTTTGGGTGTTTCGCATGGGGGGGTGTTTCGGAAGTGGGTACGTTGACTTAGACCTCCAAGGTTGACCTCCAGCAAACCGTCCCCGAAAACCAGCTGTCGGCTAGAGTCATTGTCGTCGCTTGAGTATCGTACCTGCGACACAACAAAGGAAATGAGAGGATAAACGGACGGCATGGCATACGTGGTTTCATACCCACCTCACAGAATCTTGTCCTAAGTTTTCCTGGTGACAGTGTTCGAATCCTTACGGCCATTACACCCCACTACTAGCAAATACTCAACAAATTGACATCAGAGTTCAATCCTTGACACTTGTAGCCCGTTTAACAAGCCATAGATGGAACCAAGAGCACGATGCTGGTCGGATCTGCCGCATACAAAAATGGCATACCTAGCTTTCGGTAAGCTACAGATCGTTCTGGATATCATTCACTCTGCTCGGCTGCCATCTGAATAAGGTCCTCTGATTCTCTCCATAAACAAGGAAGACAGCGGGGTGATACGTATCAAAATTGGACACCAGTCACACAAACACCCTTTGTCTTCAAGTATCCGAGTGTACGTTTGAAATAAGCAGGGAGATTTGACCAAAGACGGTCATCGTTTATGACGTGCTAGGTTTACATCACATATTCAAGGCAAGGGCAACGTACCTCTAAGCACCTTGCGGAGTGAGCTGTATACAACAGCGCAGCCGGGTTCGCCCAAGCATTGGTGCTTGGGCAGCCCCAAATCAACCACACCCCATGTGTTTTATGATTTCTCAAAGACTGATGTTGCAGTGGGATTCGCATGGGAAAGCGATACCTCATACCTTCCTTCCAGCGACAGCCGAGAACTATTTAAAGTGCCTTGGGCATTGCAGTAATGATTCTACTTCTCAAAATCGTTCACTCATCTCTACTTGTCTCTTAAGACATCCAAAATGTCAGGCTTTGGACTGGCCCACCTGAGACACGATGTCATCAAAGCCTGCCTTACTCGGGAGAGCCATGAAGCTACAGAACTCACATTTATTCGCCTCAACGAATACAATGGGAGAAATAGTACAAAATAAAGTGGCGTTACGGGATTGAAGCAAATGCGAGATGGAGCCACCCGCTGCGTAAGATTTGGCCGCGGTAATACCTCCAAAGCCATCTGCATTAATTATAGAATAGCTGAGCAGTCAGCCTCGACGACGAGCTGATGATCCAATTTGGTGCAGGTCGAACGCCGGGTCTTATTTCCTGCTTTATACTTGCCCGTGTCTGCTCGCTATTGTCCCGGCCATTGGCACCATTGTATATAAGAACTTCATTGATGTGAGAGATGACGAGTAGCACAATGCTCGCCTCCCCGATTGACAGGCTGGAGGCAGTTGTATTAGTTCTAATATGACCGCTGCTTCACAGCCCGTGGAACGTCAGAAACACAACCTGTCCTTTCTTTCGGGGGACATTGCTTCGTCGCCTTACCTCGTCTTCAGAAGCGAAGTATTCGGCCTGTAGCGATTGCCAAGGGCTCAACATCGTTCGTAGCCTGTAAATCATCGGTAATTGCGGCACGGCGCCAGGATTCAGGACAAGCTTTGCAACTGATCAAAAGTCTCTTATGGGTGACCATTTCTCTCCGCAATTGATATTGTCTTCACAGAAATGAGATACTGCGATGTCCTCTCTTTAATATCTTCAACACCTAGAAAGTCGATTTCCTAGTGTGGAGTAGAAAGCAATGGACATCCATTAGCAAACCGGTGGCTATATATATTAATACAGCCCGACCAGGTTTCAATGTGGCAAGCCGGACGGGATCGCTCTCGGTCACTGTATCACTACAAACCTGCTTCGCAGAAGGTCCACGTTTCTGTGCAGCGAGCACACGAACCGCTGATAGATGAGTTGCAGTCTGGCCTTGGATCAGATGGCTTCCGTATATTTCTTCCGAATAAGATCAGAATGAAAGACAGAGACAGCAGGGAAACTACGCAAACGTTAGGCAAGGAGTTGAGCGTCGCCCCTCGAACACGTTTCCCCCATTACTTGATACTCGCACTCGGGGAAATCTACCAAGCCGAACCAGCGAGGTAGCGGACATTCGTTTGCTTGTGAGAGTTGAAAGCAGGAAGACCGAAAGGCCTTTTATATCTGCATTGATGGTCCCATCTCATCACTGTCAACGCTGAAACTTGATCACAAACTAGTCCGATGGCTACCTCGTCGGGTCTCGCAAGATATTGACAGAAAAAAGCACGGTTGAGAGTGCGAAGTCAATCATGTAATTTCGTAGCAAAGTTCATCGGAACGGTTCACAAGGCTTGACAAGCCCAAAAACGCAACAAAGCAACGCTTTGATTAAACTGTATAGTCTACCCATCTGTCTTCTCTCGGTATAGCGCATCATGCAAAAGCGCCCACGATGGCCATGAGCGACGCACCGCCGATGACGGCCAGGTACGCATTAAGCCTCTTCCTGCCGTTGAGTATCTTGTAACTCTTTTCTGAAAGAAAGTCCTCCGCCAAGAGCTGCACCAACCCGGCAAATAGTAGCAAACCGGCCGAAATGGCATTCATGAAGCCCACCATGAGTAAACCCGTCTGGCTCATTGGGTCGTACAAGTTATGGACAATCAAGCCAATGAGTTGTCCGAGGGGTGTTGTCCCTCCGAAAGCAAGAACCATGAGCCAAGGTCGCATTGAGGACCGGGGGAGCTGGATGGCGGCGATACGACTGCCGAGGGCGAGCCCCTCGAATGTCTGGTGGAAGCTGATGGCGATGAGGAAGACGATGAACGTCGGGCCTGTAGCGACGGAGATCGCCATGCCAATGAAGACACTGTGGAAGAGAATGCCGCCTTCCAGGAGCAGACATTGACGGAGCAGCCGGCTTTGCTCCTCTTCGGTGACGACCTGCGGTGCGCCTGGGGTGACCGTGATCTTAGGACGATCGTCCGAGCTTCTACGCCTGGGCCCCTCGGCAGTCGCGGGATCGAGTTCGTCGATGTCGAGGTCGATGTCGGATGCGTCGTCGTCGAAGCTGTCGCGTTCGTTTGCGAGCCGGGAATTTGTCTTTGCCTTTGTTGGCGTGGAGCTCGGGAGGGGCGAGGCGCCGGCCATCAGCCCCTGGGTCGACTCCATGTTATCGAGATTGATGTCGGACGGACGGTGCGAACCGCCTCTGCGCGTGGCTAGACTGCTAGTCGCCTGCCTGCCTCCACCTGATGCGCCTTCGTTGTCCTCCTCGTCCCAGTACTCGTACTCGTGCGAATGTGAATGGGAGTGGCCGGCTCCACGGGTGGCTAGATACGACTCGAGGGCCACGACGGACAAGGCGGCAATCATAGCCACCAGGCCAGCCGTCTGCGGATAACCTTTGTTGAAGATGTCGGGAAGGCATGGGTCGGTAAGGGAGGTAAAGGCTGTCGGGAGAAGATGTACGAATGATGTTGCGAGCAGGACGCCGGTTCCGAAGTGCTGACAGTAGAAGATGATCCTGCTCTGAGGTCGACCTTTCGATGTTCGTCGGGGCAGGAGAGGAATTCCGCATGCTGTTGCACAAAGGTTAGCTGGTGCTCCCTAGATCTTGGCAACCTCGAGGGCCACGTTGATGACGAGAATCTCAAGACGCGAGCCCTCGTTTGTGGGCCCCCAAAGTCGCAATTCATGACTGCCACTGCGTAGAGTCACTCACATATTGTGCTCAATGCCAGGATCAATATCAGGGCACCGATGTGTAGCGGCGTATCGTAGGATTCCTTCTTAGAAGAACCGCATTGTGGCTTCGTCGCATTGGCCCCGGCAACGACTTCGGCGTTCGTCATCGCACCGCCATGTCTCTTCGAAAGCTCCGCGAGCAAGAATTCGGTTGGTATCGAGGCCCACGAGGCGGCATCTGTCAATGGGGAAAAAGCAAGTTAGCACAACACGGCTGTCCCGGAGCTCAAATTCTACACGTGGAAGCAGGCAAGCCGTCCGACGGCCACGAGCAAAAAAAACGCACCTCTCGCCCAAGCTCCGGTAGCTCCTGTATCACCCATTCTGGACGGTCGTCGATGGTGATGTCCAGCTCAATTTCATGGCTAACTCTGCACGACGGGGATGCAGACGGTAAAAGGGTGGAAATCCAAGAGACCAGAGAACAAACAAAGCAGGGAGACGGAAGACGGATCGTGCTTCGTCTTCGTCCCAAGTTCCCAGGTGTCCCGCCGGGTTTGGTGCTGGTTCAGGATGTGGATGTGGATGCGGCCCCCAATACGGTGGTGGACGAGGGATGCGGGACCCGAGGGGAACGGCAGCAGCGGCCAGCAGTTCCATTGTCAGCAGCTTCCGGTGCACTGTGTCCTGATTCCCCCTATGAAAACCTGCGCATTTTAGAATTGGGGGGCGGCTTGGCCCCTGGAAATTGGGAACGACCGGGGAGCACAGGGGCACGAGGGGCAGCCGCAATCTGCACTTGGAGCGCCTTCCCTGCGCCAGCGACGCACCCAGTACGTAATCGCGTCTGGACGCGAGGGGACCATGTCTTATCAGCAGCGGCCCTTATGTCAGCAATCAGCAGGCAAGCTGCGATAAGATAAGAGCTGTCTCTGATGAATCTCAGGGTTGGAAAAAATACTACTAGTATTTAGTATTAGTCTAGTCTAGTATTAGTAAGTCTAGTATTAGTAGGGTGGAGTTTATACTAGTCTAGTATTAGTATTACTAGTTAAATACTAGTCTAGTATTAGTATACTACTAGTATACTAATTAGTATAAAATATACTATTTATAGTAAC